>JAMFLO010000021.1:0-185859 GCA_027475765.1 Paralagenidium karlingii
CAACTCACTGCTCAACACACTCAACAACTGTTTGTCACTCTCGCCATCGATCGAGGAGAAGGGTTCGTCTAGGATCACGATCTTGGATGGACGCAACAACGTCCGAGCCAGACAGAGCAGTTGGCGTTGGCCCAAACTCCAGTTGTCGCCATTTTCGTGTAATTCGATTCGAAGCGTCCGGACAATAGGTGAGAGTCCCGTCTTATGGATGACTTGCCACAGAGCGTTGTCGGTAAACTCGTTGAACGGGTCCAGGTATTCACGGATAGTGCATCGATAGATCAAGGGAGACTGTAGAATGATGCTCATGTGGCTTCGCAGCGTCTCGAGAGACATCGATCGAACATCGATGTCATCAACAAGAATACGACCACGAACCAGTTCATGCACTCGAAGGAGCGCCATTGCCAGTGAGCTCTTACCCGATCCTGTTCGACCCACGATGCCAATCTTGGCACCTGCCTCAATTGTAAACGAAACGTCACGTAGTGCATAGGAAGGGCTGTCGTAACGGAACCAGGCATGGTCGAACTTGATGTGTCCATGAGTGATCCAATTGTCTGATTTGATACTGGTTGTAGGACTACGACCCTTCATTTGATCCTCGGGAGGAATGGACGCAAAGGCGCGTAGATTGAGGCTTCTGAAGACAACGATGACGTGAATAATGCTCGATACAAACTCAAGTGCATCACTGTGGAGATTCAGCACGTAAAACACGGAGAGTCCCAACCGAGTAGGTAATGCATCACGAGATATCAAAAGTGTGGCCAGAGCTGCCATGAAGAATCCGTGCAAAACCGACATACGAAGCTTTTCAGAGGATTGCAGGCACATCCAACTCAAACGCAGACTGTTCACATCATCGATATGACTTCCATGACTGGAAACAAATCGGTCAACGGTGCTCTTGCCAAACGATTTTACGACTGAGATGCCTTCAATGGTTTCCAAACGAAATCCCATATCCACCGAATTAACGTCAATTGCCAAAAGCTGCGCTTGCTCTAAGACGTTGCTGCTTTCCGACTGCCACGATACGAACGCCACCAGAAATGCGATTACCAGACCAACGTAGCCAAGAAGAAGGATCAGCACACTCAATGCACCCATAACAACCATAGCAGAACGACCAAGGCTCACCAATGCCGTGGCAACATCATAATCACAGCAATCCACGTTAGCCACTAATTGACCCAGGACATCGCCAGTGCGAATTCGGTAATAGAGCGACAGTGGTGCGTGAACCAGACCATGGATCATGGCATGAAAAACTCGGTTCACGGCACGACTGATGGTCCATGACACAAACCCCTCGCCCAGCAAGAGAAGAGCAAACGCACCAATCACAAACCCCTCGTAAACCAAAACGTTCTGCAGCAACGATGACCGAGCAATTGGATCGTGACTGCTCCACCAGGCTAACCAAAAGATCTTTAGTACCGAGCAGATCTCGAAGCCAATTGCACCCCAACAAGCGACAACAATAAACCACATTCCATCTTTTGCTTTCGGAACCAGCATTCGAATGCTGTCCATGGGGCCAACAGCTTCTTCCGAGTATTTAAGAATGAATGGGTGTTTGAACACTGCTTCGCTGGTTTGACCATTGCAAAGCTTCAGTTTCAGTGCCTCAGTGTATCGGACGTCGTAGACCAACCCACGCGATGATCCTTGTAGCGTCTTCTCTGCACTTAAGAATGACTTCAAATAGGACGCCTGTAATGTCTGAACGCGTTGACTTCCGCCATCCGCAGCCACTGAACGATCGCGTCCACCAACTGTCACGGAAGAATCATGCGCTTCCCACAACTGATCCACCATCAACGAGTGAATAAACTCGGCATTGTGAGTCGACATCACCACGGTCTTAAAACGCAACAGCTCCGCAATGCACTTACGAAACACATCCATCTGAATTACTGCGTCCACAGAAGCCAACGGACAGTCCAGAACATACAGATCAGCATCTGCGTAACACGCTCGAGCCAATGCAATGCGAGCTTTCTGACCACCAGACAGATTGATGCCACGAGAACCCACCAGTGTCTCATCTCCTTGTGGTAGTTGACAAAGATCATCGATCAGGGCACATGCATCCAAGACAGCCAAATATTTTGCTTCGTCATAATGAGATCCAAACAGGATGTTCTCTCGAACTGTAAGTGACTGGACCCACGGCTCTTGAGAACAATACGCAACACGGCAATCGTCCGCCAAACAAACCTCCCCTTGTATACAAGGAACCTCACCCAGCAACGCCTTCAGCAAGGTCGACTTGCCTTCGCCCGCTTTGCTGTGCACAACCACCAATTCTCCTCGTTTGACGGAGAGATTCACATTCACAAGAACGTATTCTGCTGAATCACGATTGTACCCAAAAGAGGCTGATGCAGTCGAGAGTACCTCCCTCGAGTCGTGACGCTTGGCGTTTGACGCGACTGAACGCTTCAGATCTCTTGTGGTCATTGCGATGCGAAAATACTTCTCCAGTGCATTCATCGCTTGATAAGCACCAGCCAGTTGACCCACTGAGCGCAGCAAAAGTGCAAAAGTCGATTTGACGAGTCGTACCACAATGATCGATGCAAAAGCAACGGCAGAGTCAAAGTGCCATCCCTGGTACACGATCAACGCAAAGACCAGACCAACAATGAAGTCATCGCCGCATTGGGTGACACCATGACTAAAAGAGAGCGTGATCAAGTATCGTAGCACCGACTCTTGTTCGGCAGCGCGCGCGTCCTGTATCCGCTTGAGAAATCTTCCTTCCCAAGCGTTCAACTTGACACTTTGAATAGAACGGATGCACTCATTGACGACTTTCCATCGATTGGTTCGCTGATAGTCGCTATTTCTTCGGAGAAAGCTCTCGAAGAGCACGCTGAGAAGGATCAACAGCCAGATGGCGCCAAAGGCAGTCCCAACGATGAGCCAATCGACTTGTAGAACACGACTCAACACGACCATTTCACCACCCATTTCAAGAAATGCCAACCAAGTGCCATGAAAGTTGGAAAGAAAGAGCCCCATCGATTCTACCGCACCGCTATACACATCAAAGATTCGCCCCCAATGTTCAGCATCAAACGCATCGGACAGTGTCACGTCGAGCAACAGAGCGTGGCAGCCACCAATCGTGCGGCAAGAACTGCGCGTCGTCAAGGAGGTAGCGTGGCATTGCAATAGAGTCGACACCATTGTCGCGACATGTAACGACGCAAGAAACGCCACCACTTGCATCGTATCTACGTGGTCTCCTTCCAGCGTCTGCAAAAGAACGAATACCAGCAACGCCGGTGCCAGGTTGAACGGAATCGAGAGCAACACCATCAGTCCACTGGCCAAAAGCGACGGCCATTCCATCTGCAAAATGGTCACAAAGAGATTGCCGTTGTTTTGCTTGAACATCATCCGCAATCGCTTCATCACTTCACAACTTGTCGAGGTTTCTTCCAGTTGCCACAGGTCGTGCAGCGTGAAGTTGCGCTGCTTTTGGATGGCCACCAAGTATCGGATGTGGCTGAAAAACACTCTCGAGCCAATAGAACACTCGCGTTCATAGCGGTGTTTCGCGTTGTTGGTGCTTTTGACGCTTTGATCGTCCACGCCATGGCCAGTTGGTTGCGCGCCGGACTGTGTCGGTTCGAACGTGCCATACGTCGGCATCGTCGTTTGGTGGTGGGGTTCTGCACGCGTTTTTTGGTGTGCACCACACAACGTATCCATTTGGCCGAGTCATCAGAAATGCGACAGACAGGTAGCCAGCCAGCCAGCCAGCCAGGGAGTGGCGCATCTGTGGCATCCGACAACTTGGTCATGAAGAGCACTCTATTGTCAAGAGATTCAACTGGTCAACAACGTGTTCTCCAACAACTCAAAGAACACGCCGTCACTTCGACCCACCAACTCCTCCACCACACCAAAATCCTCCACTTCCCCATCCTTCAACACCAAAATCTTCTCACAAAACGTCAACACCTGATCCACACGATGCGTCACAAACAACACCGTCGACTCCCGCAACTCACTGCTCAACACACTCAACAACTGTTTGTCACTCTCGCCATCGATCGAGGAGAAGGGTTCGTCTAGGATCACGATCTTGGATGGACGCAATAGGGACCTCGCCAGACAGAGCAGTTGACGTTGACCGAGACTCCAATTCTCCCCGTTTTCATGCAGTTCGTGGTGAAGAGTCTGAACAAATGATGAAAGCCCGGTCTTGTGCACCACCTGCCAGAGTTCGTTGTCGGTAAACTCGTTGAACGGGTCGAGATACTCGCGAATTGTGCATCGGTAGAACATCGGAGTCTGCGGGATGATGCACAGCTGACTTCGTAGAATGTGGAGAGGTAACGATCGAATATCAATGCTGTCCACGAGGATGCGCCCTCGAATCAGTTCATGCACTCGGAAGAGTGCCATTGCCAATGAACTCTTCCCCGATCCAGTGCGGCCCACCACACCAATCCTTTCCTTCGCTTTGATTGTAAAGGATGCAGCTTGAAGTGCATACGTGGATGGATCATAGCGAAACCATACGTTGTCGAACACAATCTCTCCTTGGGCTATCCATGATTTGTGCTGCAAACTCGTGGCTGCTTCATCTTGCGCAAAGCGTTTGGGATCTTCTTCGGGCAGAATTGAACTGAACCCCATAACTGGCTTGAGGCAGGCGGAAAGCATGATCACGAAAGCCCAACTCGAGAATACATGGAAGGTATGATAGTAGAGGTCCAGAATATAGATCACCGCGAGACCTAGTCGAGCTGGAGACGCATCATTCAGAACAAGCACAAACGCTAGCGCTGCATCAAATCCAGCATGCAAAAACGACATGCGCAACATTTCCGAACTCCTCATCACAAAGACGATATTCCTCAGACGGAGTACGTTATCCAAGCAAGCCTCATGACTCGAAAGAAAGCGTTCGACAGTGGGTTTCCCAGACGCACGCACAGTAGAAATACCTTCCATCGTTTCCCAACACTGGTCCATGTCACTGGACTCCACTTTCATTGCCAATAGTTGAGCTCGAGCAAGAATCTCCACAGACCCAGTCTTCCAGAAAAAGTAACCCACGACAATGGCAATGACAGCACCAATGTGGCCCAACAAATAGCCCAGAACGACCAATCCACCCGCAAGCGATACCATTGAGCGCAAAAACGAGGCCGCAGGCACAATGGAGTGATAATCCAAGACGTCGATAATCGTAAAAAAGCTGACCAGTATTCTTCCAATCGAAACCTGATAGAAAATAGACAAAGGAGCATACAGAAGCGCGTGCACCATACTCCGAAATACCTCGTTGGCCGCAATTGTCAGCGCAAGAGATAAGAGCCATTTGCAGCATACGAAAGCAATGAAAGCGCTCAGCACAAGACACTCGTAGAACAAACCATACTTGAACGACACATCTGGCATCAACTCAGGTTCAGAACTCCACCACGCAAGCCAGAAGTTCTTCACGATGAGAAGGGACTCGTAAGTGAATGCAAATAGAACCGCGAGGGCTAGTCCGAAACGAGATGTACTTGATTTCGGGAACAAAAGTGAAAACGCCTCTGCTGGTCCAGTCGAGTTGGCAACCTTGTTCAACATATTTGCACCATGGTGGTCGTTGTCCTTGGACTTTTGGTTTTTCCTACTCAACTGCTTCTTTCGGACTGTCCAGCGTTCATCAATAACTAAAGCTCCATCGAATTGATTGACGGTTGTCTTAGCTGCACCCTTGCGACATCCCCAGAATGGCTGTTGGCACATGCTCATACGGTGGCTTGTCGCTGACTCTTCACTTCCACCCGAGACTGTCACTGTCATCCCTGCCACTTTGAACAAACGATCCACCGTTCGAGAATGAATGAACTCCGCGTTGTGAGTCGCCATGATCACCGTCTTGTGGCGCAATAACTCCACGATGCACTTTCGAAACACCTCCATCTGAACCACTGCATCAACGGAAGCCAATGGACAATCCAACACATACAGATCTGCATCGGCATAACATGCGCGTGCCAAGGCAATACGAGCCTTTTGTCCGCCAGATAGGTTGATACCTCGAGGACCTACCAATGTTTCATCGCCATCCGGAAGCTTTACGATGTCGTCAATCAGATCGCATGCATCGAGCACCGCGGTGTACTTAGTTTCGTCGTACGGTGAACCAAAGAGAATACTTGCTCGGATGGTCAATGACTGGACCCATGGATCTTGAGAACAGTAAGCAACGCGGCATTCCCCAGAAACAAAGACTTCACCTTGCAAGCACATCACCTCTCCCAGTATGGCATTTAACAGAGTAGTTTTGCCTTCACCAGCTTTTCCATACACAACGACGAGTTCGCCACGGTTCACAGCGAAGTTCACATTCATGAGAGCAGACTTGGATCTCATCCAGTCGTATCCAAGAAACGCCGATTGAGCTGCCACCACAGTGTTGGTATTGTATTTTCCCCAGTTACTGCGAATCACTGGATGGATGTTCCGTTTCAATGTTTCCAATTGCTCGAAGTGTCTCTCCAGTGACTTCACGCCACGCACCCCATCGACCAGCAAAGAAATCGACGAATGCAAATCGAAAATCGTCGATTTCATGAGTTGCAAAACCACGATGGAAGAAAACGCGATAGCTGGGTTGAATTCCATTTGGTTGATCACAAAATAGAGAAAAACCAAGCCGAACGCAACTTCATCGGCGCACCACGCGACGCTTAGTCGCAGCGACATGGCCACCAAGTGCGCAAATACAGCTTTGCGTTCAGTTTCGCGCGCACCATTGATTCGCGTTTGGAATTTCTCTTCCCAGGCATTCAGTTTGACACATTGGATGGCTCGAAAACACTCATTGATGAATTTCCATCGCGCCAACTTGGTCTGGTCACTGCGCGTTCGCAGCCAGCTCTCCAGTGCTGCACTTCCAATGATCACCATTCCGATCGCACCATAGATGCCCAGGATGACCCACCAATCAATGCCCACGACTCGACTCAAAATGTACACTTGCCCGGCGACCTCGACAAACACTGCCCATGATCTATGGCATTTGGCCATCCATTTGTCAATGACTTCACCACTGTGACACCAGAGACTACTGATCGTGGCAATCTCTGTGAAGGAAGGGTTTGCAAGGGCAGTACGATACACTAACGAATGGCAACTCACGGTTATCCGACAAGCGGATCGAAACATCAATCTTCTCGCGTGGCAGTCCAAGAGCACAAACACAATGCCGGTGAATTGCAGAGTCAACAAAAAGCCCAACGAGTTCCATGGACCCAAGCGCTGGCCATACAGGGTCTCCAACATAAAGTACGTCAACACCGCCGGCAGCAACTTGAGTGGAAGGCTGGTCAACACCAGCAGTCCACTCAGCACCAGGTTTCTCCATTCCATTCGCCAAAATGCCATCAAAAGACTGGAAGTGGTGGTTTTGGGTCGACTTCGTTTTCTCGAACCCCCATGGATTGGCACTGGACACGCATCTCGGTCACGAGCACCACCCCACGCTCTCGACGAAGCAGTGCGTGGCGCATAAACCCGTCGAATGCGCTGCGCGACCGTGTGACTGCACTCGTTGGGTTCAAGCTTCCATAGGTCTTCCAGTGAAAAGTGAGGTTTGTGCTTTTGAAGAAAAGCTGCCTGCCGAAACAACAATCGAGCCAGCCACGAGCAGTCCGATTCGAACTGGTGGGGGCCTGGAACGTCGTTGCTTTGTTCTGGAGTGGGTATTCGTGGTTGTGTGGACGACTGGCTGGTGGAGCGATGGATCGATGATGGTTCTGCCATCTCAAGCGCAGGGTCTGCTTGCACCATCAGACATGGCCCAAAATGGTCTGTTCCACCGCATGTTGCCACTGGTGATCTCTGAAAAGTGCCATAACCAGGGGCCATAGTCGACACCACCACCAACAACAACAGGCCCACAGGAAGAACTGTGGTGTGGTGCACATCGTGCAAGACGACATGAGTCGGATGGGACGGAATGAAAGGCCAAGTTCAAAGTTAATTGAATCAATTGAATTAACTGAATCAATGGGTTGAGCTGATCCTTGGTAATTGCCACACCCCACTCCCCCAGTTTCTCGGTCGTCTGGTAAGAATTGATGGATTCAATGGGTTTCTCTTTTAAACTTTGTGGTCCACAGGCTCCAACAGCACTCCAAAAGGAATGGAAAAACGAATAATCGAAAGGGCTTTTACTACTTCTTGATGGGATTTCTCGTGCTCTCTTTCTGTTACAATCGCTTCTTCTCAAAGGAAGTGAGCAACACTTGAAGATCTCGTGTTGTGTGACGAAAGAATCCATCATAATTGTACTATGAACATGCAGACACATGGATGATCAGATCAGTACGTCAAAGAACCAATTCAACACTCAAGCAAGCCCAGAATCGACACACCTCGAAAATATAATCCAATTGCTGACGTGACACAGCAACACGCGTGTCTTTGGCACATTCCTATCATATCACACAGACACCTCGGTGAGAGAACTGCGAGTGACATCCAGTCAACCAATCGTCAATCTAGGATACCTTTAGTCGATCCGTGACATTCCCGACAGCATCTAGACAACTCTTGAGGCTCTCCAGAAGATGCGAGATACTGTTCCAATGCAAATCCATTTCCGAATTCACTTGAGTCATGTACTGGCCATGGGACAGAATTGCTGTAGAGAAATCCAAATCCATTAGTTCCATTTTGGCAACTCCAAATCAAGAAGGACCACAGTGGGTTTACCTGCAGAGGGCTTAGCTGAGCCTCGAATTCTTGTTGCCAACGCATTGATCGTGTTGAAGGCAGGGTTCTGACTCTCTCTCTGGGCCATCAATGGCATCGTCGAGATTCCATCTTTCATTCGAGCGCAATCAGTGAGCATGCGTTGATAATCATCAATCAACGAGGCAAACTCCATTTCAAAGTCGGCAAGCAGTTGCTCCAGGCGATGGTACACACGTGACATGCCACCAAAGCACTTCTGTTCATCGGCGAGCCGCCTCTGCAGAACAAAAACGCATCGAAGGATCGCTCCAATATGCTTTTGCAACAAATGACGAAGTCGTAATCGATGCCGACTCAAGCGGACGAGCAAATCACTTGCACAGGGCACACCCACAGCTTCATAAATAGCGCAAAGCACAACAAAGGCATCAAAATTCTCGTCATCGTCAATGATCGAAGTGTGATACGAAGTGCGCACACCCCATGATAGTTGACCGACTCGTTGTATCGATTGGCGAACCAGTAACAGTACATCCAAGACACCAGATTTCGATACAGGAGCCGACAAAGATGAATTGGTAGAAGAAGTGGATGATAACGGAGCATTAGCGTCTTCTTCGTCGGTTTCAGAATTCTGCGGACTTGATCCTGCCGGCGCAGCCTCGATGGCGGGAGTTTTCGGTTTAGTGGTCCCCACAGCCCACGAGACAACACTCTGAAAGCCTTTCATCGCCGTTGCCTGGGAAAAAATCGATAACGACGAGTCTTGTGCTCCAGTGCTTTGATTAGTCTTTGGTCCTTTATTCGAAGAATTCAAATTCGTGGCGGACGGCGGTATAGACGACGATGGCAAGGCTGGCAATACCTGCGATTCTTCCACCTCCGCGCAAGTAGATGGATCATCGACAGCATTGTTTTCTTCTTCTGATTTGTTATTGTCTTCTTCTTGCTTTGGCAATGTGATGGCACTCCGCGGGATCGGGTGTCTCTTTCCTGTGAAAGGCACGAGACTTGTTTCTGGCTCATTTTCACTAGTGTTCTCTGGAGAGTCTTCCAACAGCATCACTCGTTGCTGGTCCTGCGGTTCTTCCTCTTTGTAGTCTAAAGTCTAAGCCACATAACGACAAAGCACATTGTAAGAACTACACCGCGACCAACTCGATGACTATTCTTCTCATACCTTCGTCGGGATTCGATCAATAAAGGTAGATCCAAGAGCAGAGCACACGTGCCGACAAATCTGATTGTTCTCCTTCACCCACAAGCCAGTCGCTTCACGGAACTGACGATACATCTTTTGGACATGCAACGGGTCCGCGTTCGCGTAGATTCGTTGAATGGGCTCCACACAAGCACCAAAATCATGTGCAATATAATTCTCTAAAGGCAACACCTTGCTGAAGCAGCTTCTCCAGGCACGCTCTTGACTTGGTTTGAGCCGATCCAGTTCGTGCACACCAACCTGCGTGAGCTGAGTCACCAACCGACTGATTTCAGTCTGAACCGCTTCCAGCGATTGCATCAACCGACGCACTTCTTCACCACCCGGTCCATACACGAGCAAGTCACCTCCTGGACCCGCGAGCTGTCTTGCTTTACGACACGACACCAGTAAATCGGCAAGAAGCTTTAGCAGTCCATGTAATCTGGTGAACGTTTCATACGCGACAGTAGCGGATTCAGGGCGTAATGTGACAACTCCCGAATTGGGCTGCGAGAGGTATTCAACGACATTCTTGATTTCTTTCTTGGAGTTGCGCGTCAACACAGAAGGCACCATCGGTTTGGCTTGCTGGTCGCAAAACACTGCGGTCTCAATGAGTTCTGACTCTTCGTTGTTGGTGAGCTGCAATTGCTGGAAAAGCTGCTCTTTCTGAGAAGTGGGTGTTTCAGGGAAAAGAGATCTTCACACAAAAACGCAAGCGAGGTCAGTCCATAAAGAAACAAAAACGACAAGAGCACACGATACACTACCTAAAGGATGGAGTAGTGAGCAACACTTGAAGCATTTGACCCGATTTCGACTGCATGGCGTCTTTCATGCCGGTATGTTGCTGGCTTTGCAAATGACTAATGGTACAATCAGCCGGGGTATTCGAGGTATTTCTCAACACATAAAACAAAAACTGAACGCCGTGCATGAGACCATCCGTGCCTCGAGCTTCTAGAGTGTGCAATTGTTCTCGCGCTGAAGAATGTGCACGCTCGGCTTCAATGGACGGTAAAATACGGGTCTCAATCACGTTGCGCACGTCCTTGAGCGTGCTCATGAGCGATCGTTCACCCGAACCAGCATGAAACAGTCCTTGCTGGCCATGTTGAAGTCTTAGCACATAGCTGTGTCGTCGTCGCACTTCGTGTAAAATACTTTCGGTCGTACAACACGCGGGCGCCAGCGTTCGCATAGCCCAATCCTTGAATTCTTCGAGCAACAAGGTGCGTGGGTCATTCAAGTAGCCACAAAACGTGATGCGCTCGCTTCGTTCCTGCAGAGAACACAGCAAATTTAATGCATTCATCCATGTATTTCCGGTCAGCGCCTTGCTTTGTTTTCGATCACCAGCCCGCCCAAGGCTACAAGCCAGCCCCCAACAGCGTTTCTATGGATGCCAACGCACCTTTTGGTACGCGCAAATGGTCGAGATGATGGCTTCGGCGGGGTTCCTCAACAAGCCCACGACATTTTGCATTTTGCGCATGAACGTGTGTTCATCAAAATCGGCCAAAGTGGGTCGATAAATGGGAAAAAAACTGTCGTCCATTTTCAATTGCGCCGGCAAATCTTCTTCTGCGACTTCCATGGCTTCACAGTACGCCTTGTGGATAAACCGCATTTGATCGGCTTCCAACGACGAATAGCTGGAGCCCCACGGGTTCCATCGGACACCCCATGTCGACATGGCAAAAGTGTCGGATGGAAGCTATGCACCCACCCACCTAACGGTCAATCCACAGGAAGGTGACCAAAGGCGACTGGTTTGGGGTCGTTTTCGACCGGAAAAAAAAAAAGCAGCCAAAGAACCGGCAACAAGCGACAAAATTGCTAGACAACCACGTTTAAGAAAGACCCGACGCACGCCACTGCACGAAACCACCCGCCCAACAAGCACGCTAAAAGCCGCCAAAGTCGGTTCCCGTTAGCTTGCTGGTGTTGGCGCTTTCCTCTTCTCTTTCTCTTTCGCTCTCGCTCTTGCTCTTGCTCTTGTTATGCTCACAAGACTTTCGAGGTGCACCACACCAACCGGGGTTTGGGGCGTTTGGGTTGCCTCTGACGATACGGTACGCCACATTCTCTCCCTATTGGAACACCGGACACATCGTCTACCTCTCTGTACAAGAAAGTAGAGCCCAACGATTGGACAAAATCGTTCTGGTGACTGCCAGTTGATTGGCTCTACACGTTGCTGGGTCAAACGTATACGTAGGGATCCAGTTGCCAACCAACGTTTGGTGGGTCAATGAGATTCCTTCACACACACTACGGTCTGTGTACAGCAGCGAGACTGTGGAGGCGGAATTTATACGTTTGGAATTCCGAGTGCATGGGGCACGGGTTGACTGTTCTCGATGGCACCGATCATTTTGAGCTGGTCCAATGTTGGGTGTTGTTCAAGGAATCAGACATGTTAGCGTCCATGACGCTGACTATTTTGGACGCCAACGTCACCATGGCTCATGGTGGTGCCTCTGCCATGCCAAACAAAGTCGTCAACGGATAGAGAGCAAGAGCGAGCGATGGCCAAGACGGACACTGACGCTTCTGCTCCATCTGCCTCGATCTCTTCTTCTTCATCGACGTCATCTGCTGTGACTTCTTCTCGGGAGGCGTCGTCATCCATCAGTTCCCCCACCACGACCACCGAGCCTCATGCCAGTCCGAGCATTGTAACGGACGCCGACAGCTGCTGGCAGCAGTCTCCCAAGAAGAAGAGAATCCCATTCAACCCTAGTGCAGGCCAAGTCCACGCACGAGAAAGAGGGCAACCCTGGCGCATCGAGTATGAGACCCAAATCATCCAACAAAACGGCAAGGCGCGTCAGGAAATGGCGGAAAAGCGCCGCTGGGGACTGGCCAAACAGATCCATGAAGGGCTCGTGTTGAATTACAAAGTCAACTACGGCGTCGCCGAGTTTGCCAGTCTGCTTCGTGACGCGCTGTTGCTGCAAGCCAGAAAGAAAACCGACTCCAAGAGTGAGGCTGCGGCTCGCAATGCACGCGACATTGCACTGTTGCAATTGCTGGCAGCCGCCGAAAAGTACGATCTCAAACAGATCCTTGCATTGTTGGATAAGTTCCCCAAGGGTCCAGCTGGCGGTGGTGGTGGTAGTAGTGGCGGCGCCATCGTTGCCAGTGGTGCTCAAGGTTGACTATGGCAGGCACCAGCACAATAGAGCTAGATCATCCACCTGAACAGGCTCGTGACAGCAGCACCAGCAACAGTAGCCACCGCCTGCTCATCTTCATATCAGCACTGGCATGTCTTGCTGTTGCATCAGTTCGTTCTCGTAATACTCGCGAATGCACTCGAGCGGACCTTTCCATAACGGGGCTTGTTGTTGGATCCACTGATGCTCTTTGCAGACCTGATAGCCGTCGTCTTTGTCCTGTTCTTGCATGCACCACAGCTCAAATTGTTCGGCCATGGTGAAAAACGTGTGGTCGTTGTGCAGAACCCCATAGGTTTGTCTTTCCACGCCGTAGCGGAAGCGCAGAAACGGTTTAATCTCTGGATCTTGTTGCATTTGTAGTAGTTTGTCGGCTCTTTCGATGGCGTTGGCGTCTTGAAACTGGCACTTTTCATTGTCGCGCTTCTTCAGTTCTTGCTCGAACGTGGTCCACGCGCCATTGACACAATCGTAGAATTCGCCATGGGCGTCCCACGGCGTGTCACGCGCTTCGTAGTCGGTACGATGCAGCCAGCCATCGAGTTGTTCTGAAGTCATGTGATGATGTGGGCCGACCCATTTCTTGCCGATGCGCAACAGCACTTTACGCGTCTGTTTGATGCGGATACCATTCTCGCGAATGTCCACGGCGATGGTCATGTCAAAGACCTGGTCGGCTTTGAGTCGCCACGAAGTCGCTGGGTTCCAGGGGGTCCACAAGCATTCCGCCAGCAAGAACTTGATCACCTACACATGCCAGAAAGACCACGAGAATGGTCAGCGATATAAACAAGGGCGTTTGACCCTCGTGTTGGAGGTACCTTTGGGTCCGTGAACTCGACGTAATCGATCGACTTGTTGAGGGTCGGCACATTGGCCAGTTCCGGTCCGCAATTGTACACCTCAAACTTGCGCTTGGTGACCTGAATCTTGAGGACGCTGTTGACATTCATCAGTATTCCACCGCGACATCAGGTTCGTCCACCCCAAAGAGTCACAACGGATGTCATGTCATTCATGCAGTGAGCGGACACTCAACTCGTTGATGTCAATGTCAAAGCGCTGGGCGATCGTCACGGTCGAGATCGACTTGACAAACAAGTACTTGGATTTCACTTCGACGTGGTTTCGAAACAAGATCACGCGCCGCAGAATCTCTTGTTCAACAAACTGGTGCACCCGTGACAACACGCGTTCATCCACTTTGGCGTACAAGAGCTTAACGGCTGCGCTTTTCTGGTCGAGTTTGGCCTGGGCAACCAGCGCCTGTAGTCGAAGATTGGCCATGGCGTCTTCAGAGATCTTGATGCTTGCTCCATTGCCCATGGCTTTGTCGGAGTTTTCAGTGGAGTGTGTTGCCCCGGTGCTCACCACAATCGATCTAGGAGGACGGGAGCTTTGCTTTTTATAGCGGCTAAGCAGCGTCGGTGATGGAGACAAACAGAATGCTAGTGGTGCAGTGGGACAGCGAGAACAACAAGATTTGGAAAGGGGGCCAGAGTATCCTTCAAGGGATGAATGCAAACACAGCATGCACATGAGAATGAACAGATCAACCTCGACAACAACAGCTCAATCTGACTTAACAGCTTGGACGCGGTGTGGCCACTGGAGTCATTGGTGGAGTAGGAAGTGGATAACATGGGGTCACGGTTGGAATTGGCAGGGAAGAACATGGCGTATCACTTGCATCGTTGGCTGTTGGTGGAAGGATCGGCTTTGGGGCTGATGTTGACGAGTTGAGCGGTGGAGTTGGCGTCACAACCTCTGGCAGTGGTGCTGGAGGATAAGGGGAAGACGGTTCTGGTACGGGAACTGTTGTTGAAGGACGCAGCGTTGGAGTCGAGGTCACAGGAACTGGAGCTGGTGTCGAAGGAGCGGGTTTCGGAGAGCGAGTGTTTGGGTCCGATGTGATTGGTGCGGTAGTGACCGGAGAGGAAGTGCTAGGAGCTGGAGTTGAATCAGAAGTTGGAGCTGGTGTAGGAGCCGGCGTTGGTTCTCGAGTTGGAGCAGGTGTCGGAACTGGAGTAAGGGCAGGAGTTGGAGTTGGAACAGGCGTCGGGGCTGGAGTAGGGGCAGGAGTTGGAGCAGGTGTCGGGGTAGGTGGCACTGGGATTTCTGGATCGGGTCCATCGCCATGGCAAAAGTCATCCAACAATCTGAACCTAGCCAGATCTGTCGCTGGCCCAAGTCCCGATGAGACATAGCAATCGATGGTCTCGTCTTCCACAAGGCGATGCAACGCTGTGTGGCATTTGCGGTCGTTGCATTTGGCTTGAGAACCTCCCGTGACCGAGTCACACGCAGCGATCCATCCTGTCACTTGTTGTGCGCAGTCAACTGCAAGGACTGGATGCAAAAGTGCAGCGACACCGACAACTGCAGCAAAGACAGTCTTCATTGTGATCGAGCGGGCTTGGACAAACGAGTTTGCGTTTGAACACTTGAGCTTGAACCAAGTGGTCGAGAGACTGGGAATTGAAAAGTGAATCGAATGAGCGAGCGCACCTCCAGGAATCTCGAGAAATCAACAAATCTGCCCGCCATGAAGGCATCAGTCACACAACGTATCTCTGGTCCAGCTGGTTTTCCGAAGGCGACACAGGAGATCTTTTTTTTGACCAATTCATCTTTGACGGGCATGGATGGAGTCGCACTCACTTTCTCGCCGTCGGACAAACTGGATGATTCGCGTCGTCGGATCACCGCACGTTTGGGATGCAATATGGTGACAACCAACGATTGGGCCGTTCGCCGCTGTCCAAGTCACATACTTGACAAAGGGGGTCAAAGTGGAAGCTGTGATATCCGACGGCGAAGACTCCAACGACGAAACAGTCATACCTTCGTGTGTTGAGGTTGACTGGCCCGTGCGATTCGATCAAGTTGGTATTACTACTGGGACTCTCCAGAATCTCTTTGTTGGTCGCACTGGTAGACTGTGCCATGAAGAAGATGGTTTCCTTCGTTCGATTTGTTCTTGCGATGACATCCGCTGTCGTTTTGGCTGCGAGTGCCATCGCCGATCCTTCAATGACGACATGCAACAGCGACAAGATCAAGAATGCTACCAGTGCCTGCGACTCGTTGGTGGCCATCTCGCAGATCAAGTGTGAAGACAAGTCGTGTCATAAGGCGCTTCACTTTCTGACGAAAAACGACACCATCAACTGCTATGAAGAGCTCGGCATGGGTGTCAAAACGGATCTTGTCAAGTTCAAGAAGCTGGACGAGTTCTGCCATGGAGAAGGAAGTGATCCTGCCGAAGCAGACAACCACGAGCATGACGAGTTTGGCCACAGCCATGGCCATGAGCTTGTTGGTGGTCATTCGGAGAGCGACTCCGTTGGACAGAACTCGACATCGGCGATCTCGAAGCCATCCATGTCAGAGAAGGGCTCAACGCCATCTCCAACAAATGATGCAAGTGATTTGTCCTTCAGGAACTCGGTCACCGTGGCTTTCGTATCGGTTCTTGTCGTCGGTTTTAGTGTGTAGATCCAACACACGTTGCCATAATCGTTGATTCAAATCGTGCCATTGTGTTTGTGGCAGCTTCATCATGGCGTTGATCGTTGCCTTCACCTCATGACACTCCTTGGTCGGAGGACCAGGTTCCAGGAACACTTGAATGCTGCTGTCAAACGAAAGAGGAGACAGCACAAATGCTGACGTTTGAAGTCCCAACATGGTGTTGGTTTTCGTTATTGCATGAAACACTGAATGCAGGAGCCAGTCACCAAGCTATTGCGATGGTGCCAAGTACCATGCAATTTGTTATAATATGCCATGTAGTATATTATAGTGGCCACACAACTGTCGCGACCTGAGTACACTTCAACACTCAGCTCGCGACAGTTGTGTGTTCAGAAACTCAACTCTGATCCTGTCCACCATAGCATGCAAAGTGTTGACAAGCAGCTTTTCCGACAACAATGAACTGACACGCGTGGACGGACTCGAAGGAGCGCGAACGAATACGCAAAAAATGTATGGATTACTGCACTTCATAGCATTCAGTCGCACAAAGTCCTACAGGTCTGCGTTGCAGTGCACGTGGTACAACGAGGTCAAGCCCAAGACTCCAACGCCAACGCCAAACAAGACCAAACGAATACAAAAGTCAGTGATCGTCTTGACTTCCAACACACGAGGCAACAAATCCGTTGCTGCAATGTATACCAGAGTGCCCTACAGAATCCATGCGGAGCGGAGATGAGACGATAGCAAGCAGCGACAAAGCCAGGCATTCTTGTGAACAAGCATCACTCACCGCGCCAAAGCCAAGCAACAACCCCATGGTTTCGGACGTCACTTTGACGGCACACAAGATGACAATGGCACCGAGAAACGCTGATAACGCGCTGAGAAAATTGAATACAACCGCCTGGAACGTGGTGAACCCTGAGTCCAGCAGGATGATAAAGTCGGCGAATTCCTGTGGGATCTCGTGAAGAACCGCAGAACCCGTGACAGCGATACCAAGCGCATCGTCACAGGCAAGAAACGCGGTCGCGATCAGAATGCCATCGACGAAGTTGTGAAACAGATCACCGATCAAAATGATGTACGCCATCGGCTTGATCCGCGACCACGTCACTCGCAAGGACCACTTGGACCTGCCTGGCGACGACAAGGAGGCTGCACTGTTGGGTTCACCGGCCAAATGGCCCATATCAACGAAAGCCGAGGGTTTCCCACCTGCAATACTTGCCCGCTCGGCGTCTAAAAGGGTTTCATCGTGGGGATTCCCTTCCTGACAAGAGGTTGCGACTTTGCCGATCCACACGGCAAGCAGCATCTCGACGATCATGGCAATCGCAAACCCAGCCGTGAACACCATGCAGAGAGTGAGTTCCATTTGACCATACGTGCTATAGAATTCGATGGATTCCGGTAGGACGTGGATGAACGCAGCACCAAACAGTGCGCCGCCCGACAGCGCGACAAACCCGTCCATCAGTCGATTTAGAAGACTTGATCGGATCGCGAGAAGAAGAATTCCAACCACGGAAAGCAACGCAACGATCAACACGGAGAACATGGTCTTGATCCACACGGAACCAGTTGCTTTTCTGTGGGGCTTGGAGATCGCTTGGGGGTCCTGAGCTTCTTCTGGGGCAGCTTTGGTCGCCACTGGATGCACTTGCGTTCCGTCGGCTTGAAGAATCTTCATCTGGAATTCTTCCATGGCATTGTGTTGAAGGTGAACAGCATAGTACCCCGAGCTGGTGACAGTGAGATCCACGCTCATGACTGCACGGGGGCCGGCGAGACCGTTTGCACCGAGTGAACGACGCATTTGGCCATGGCCCTCTGGACCGTCACAATGATCAATGTGCCACGTGTTTCCGGGTGTCTTTTCACATTCACCTTTGCGGGCCTCCACTTCGTCAGCATTATTTCGCATCACAACATACAGCACATTGGCACTCGGAGCCATGACCTGACCTTTCTTGATGGCCTTGCGAGGCAGCGCGACATCTGCAACTCGTTGACTCGACAACTCGATTGACTGGTCAAGCACTTGCATCATGGACTCCGTCGTGGGATTCGCCACTGGGAGAATCAGCGTCGCCATGTTTTCCGTATTGTTCACCAACTGAACGGTATAAGTGGCCTTCTCCAAGAACAGGAGCATCGAGAGTTCCCAGGCGATCCCACCTGGTGCACAAGTCGCTCTTGACGCTCCTTCTTGGGTGGAAACACATTCCGTTCCTTGGCTCTTGTATCCTTTTTCACAATGGCAGTGATTGCCATGGCGCTTGCCGTGGCCGCTACACTCGTGTCCTGCGCGAACAACCGACAGAAGCAGCAGCGCGCTAAACAGTATGGCCAGTCGAGTGCTTGCACCACCATGTGAGCGGTTTGATTGGCGTCGAGGCATGCTGGTGAGTGGGTGGAAGTACGATTACGAAATGAAGTGGGCTGGGCCTTCATTTTAGTCGATCGCAAGGGGACAGAGCCGACCAGAGGGTTGTCCGACGGCGGCGCTGCAACCAAACCGTCGTCGGAGAGGTGGCAGCCACCTGCAGACGTTTTCCTCAAGATTTGATCCGACGGCGACAATCAGAATCAACATACCCAAGGAAAAAGTGATCGATGCCCACGCTCATCAATGAGTTTGCCAAGTTGCTGGAACGGAGATAAAAGGACATTTATTTCCACTATGTGCGGTGTTGGCCTCTTAATACGTCATCCGCCTTGATTTATTGACGCTTGTTGCTCCACCGAGGTCGTATGGGGCCATCAGAACTCATATCAAAGTCATACAGACCGTTCGCATGACTTCCAAACCTCTGGGACCAGTGCAGTAAGCTGTTCTCCGCCCGACGCATGGTTCTGACCACGGAAACCTTGTTGAATGACCCTCCGAGGATGCTTCTTCGAAGAATTGCGAGTCCATAACTCCAACAAGCTCATACATGTGCCCCGGATGACACTTCAAAACAGCAACCTAGTCAGTCAACGTCTGTTCATGACGAGGTATGTCATGTTGCCTGGATCGCCGTCGGCGCGATTCCGCAGGGACCCCTGGTGTTTCAAGGGTGTGTGTGGCTTGTTCAAAGCGAAATCCATGGGATAATCCGACGGCGTTAATCAGCACATTCTCTCCGACGGCGACCAACCGTATGAGTGTCACTTTCTCCATCAGCTTCAGTGATGTCGCCATCGGAGAAGCGACTGACTCCGCACAGCTTTGTTCCATTGGAGAGTCCTCGTCAAGAATTCAAGCCTTGTTCTTCTTTTTCTTCTTGTTCGACTCACTTTTCATTTTTCCGTTTTCTGGGCAACTTGGTTCTCATTACACGCTTCAAGCTCACAAGGACTTGACGTCATCGTAACACTCCCATGAAGCCATCCTTCGCTTTTGTTGTTGTTGTTGCTGCTGGTGCGGCTCTGATGCATCCAGTCGTATCGTTTGGGTGCAAGCAAGACGAAGTCAAAGGATGGATCGCTGCGTGTGATACCATCACGGGAGGATCTCAAGCCAAATGCAACGACCGTAAATGCCACGCGGCTTTGCATCGCCTGGTGGAGGATGAGACCATTCAGTGTTACGTCGCTTCGGGGCTCGGTCCAGCGACGGATATGACACGATTCAAGGCATTGGATGAGTTTTGCCACGGGGAGGGCCCTGATCCTGCGACTTCAGTGCCTTCGACTCCCACGTCGACTTCAACTTCTGCACCAAGTGCCACGCGAATTGCTGTGGAAACCGCGCCAAGTGTTGCGCCGACATCCGTTCCGCTGGTGAACGTGACCACTGGTGCGCCAAAGCCGTCGGCGTCTTCTTCGGTTCCGCCGGCTTCTCCAAGCACTTCTGCAAGTCCCGTACTGCCATCGACACCCGCGACCAAGTGCTAGGTGGAATGGAATACTTTTCTTGATCTATTGCATTTCCTCAGAGTAGCATGCCAAAAGATACTTTTTTGCATCTGAAATACACCCGCATTCCTTGTCATCTTCTGTCTTTCGAATCGCGGAGTATTTAGGAGAGCTCCTTTGCAGAAGCATCACCTTTGGGTATTGGCGGGTCGGCTTCGGCTTTGGCTCTGCGACGTTGACTTCTTCTTCTTCTTCTTGCCAAGGGCTCGTGGTGCCGACGTGCGGTGTTTGTTCATGGCGCGTGGCTTTCACCGAGTGGGAATCGGAGGGCGAAAGCGACGAGGTACACAAAGGCAAAACCTCTTTGAACCAACTGAGCAATCTATGGGCCAGCGGAAGACTGGTGTCTGCGACTAGGAGGAAGTCTAATTGCAACTGGCAGTCCGACGTGGAGCACCATCACGATATGAGTTGAGCGCTCCCATCACTCGGTCCGACAGTGCAAAGTTCTCCGCTTGCAAACCTTCCAACCCCAAAAGCAGGACGTGATGCACAGAAAATGAAGCGGCAATGACCACAAAAGTCCACTAGTTAGTTGTTTTCTTGTGTACGAAAGCCTAGCGTCTACTCTGGAGTAAAAGTAAAATGGTGCTTACCGCCCGGCAACAGCAACTACCATGGCTACAGATGCTGCGATGGAGATGCTCATCGCGGATGGGGAAGTGAAGCGTGTCCATTCGATGGTTTTGCTGTCAACTGACGGGGCCAATTGGTTCGTCGTCGGACAGATGAACTCGGTGTGAATGGGGATTCCGTTGGCTGCGGGTGATATTTCATCCCATCCATGGGCCACTTGGATTTCTCCGACGACGCCAGATGATACCACTCCTTCTGGCAGACTCTTAAGATTCTTCGTCGCCGCCATTGGATGGGAAGCAGAAACGTGGACGATGGCAGTGCCATGAGTTATCAGTTGATTCGCTGCTCGAGGTCCAGTCTCTTGGTCAACGGGGTCTTGTTCAGCGCTCACAGGCACACTCCAGTCCTAGCTCTAAGCTTCCAACCTGTCGAGTCTTCCATTCAAATCCTTCTTCATGGGAATTTACAAATTGCTGATTCCAAGCGGTGGAGGCGATTTGTGCATTCCCATCGACCTCGGCTCTCCAATTGGATCCTCCGTGCTGTCAATGCCGCGCGCAACCAAGTGTTAACAGAAAGTTTTTGTATTGACGCTGGGTTTCCCCCCAAAGCAAAACAACGCGTCAAGCGGACATTTGTGACCCGCATTGCTTTCGTCTCTCATAGTTTGGGTTGGGATTTAGCTGACTATTTGTTACCGAACAAGCTTTTCTAGCCGGTAGCCATGGACCTGCCCGTCACACTGGCAGTCAGTCTCGGAATGAATGGGGCGCAACCGTAAAGGACGACAATGCGGCGGCTACGAATCCAAGTTTGAGCGGTTGGTGGATCGCTTGGTGGCTTCTTCATCACTGTGATTTGCTGCCGAGACTCACCCCCCCCCCCCCCCCCATTGATTTGTCTGTCTTTGGGTTGTATGTGGTCAGCTTTGTGCTGCATCGCCAATGGCAAAGCCAAGTGGCCCGAGTCATGGGCCATCAGCGCAAGAGACAGCAACAACAAGCCAAATTGCGCAGGAATGCCCAGAACAATGCCAGTGCTCAGGACGCTAATGGAAGAAGAGGCCGATTGCAAGTGGACGTGGTGCGGATGATTATGCAGGCAAGGCTTCGAGACGACCAAGTGGAACGCTTTCGCCAACAATCGGCCCAGACCATCACGAGCCAGTTGCAAACGCAGGCTCGACCGAAACAACAGAAATGGCTCTCCCTGCAAGAGCGGTAAGCAATGATGGTGGTGGTACGGTGTTAATGTATTCGTCGAAGACGCTGACTCGCTGTGGTTGTTGTTTGATTTTTTGCTCTTGGCACAGATGCATTCATGAGATTGCACAGACTTTTGACTATTACGATGCTAATTGCCAGGACCTGCGATATGTGTTTGAGACTTGTCTGGAGCCCTGGATGATTTCGTTGCTTTCAGAGCTTGCGACGGCCCTCAAGACCGTGAGTGATCGCAACGTGGGACTTCTCCTGAGCCAAACACAGCAAGTCAACGCACTCACTGTCGGATACTTGCATCATGCGAACTCTTTGATGCAACTTGTGCACCATAACCAACTCGAAGAACAAGAGCAGCAGAATCCACTCCATGCAGGCATCCAGCATGGAGCGTTTCGCCTTGGAGAAGAACCCGTCGAGTCATGGGACTTGCTAGATTTGGAAGAGATGGAGCCCATGGATCTTCGATCACAGAACCAAGAGGTTACTACAAGACTGAGATCACTGCGTTTGGTATCCTTGACGGCAATTCATGAAGATTTTGTTGACCAATTGGTTACGGTGCATCATGGTTTGGTGTCGCTGGAGATCATCGATTGTTTTGACGAGAGCCAGGGCACAAAACTCGTGCAAGCGTTGCCAACGCTAGGAAAACTGCGCAAGTTGCGCTTTGCATGGTGCTTTTGGTTGACGACGCAGCATCTGGTCGGTCTGGCGTATGCGTTGTTGGAGGAGACCAGCAACAACACTTGTCTCCAACAAACGCAATCTGCCAGCTTGTCGGGTACCGACTTGGACGGGGAGTTTGACTCGGACTTTGTTGGTGATGACGATTCTGAGCTGATGTTTGGTGACTCGGATTCCATGGATTCCTTGGAGGATCTCAAGTCACTGACCAGTCGACTCGGTCGTTCCAATCAGCAAGCCGAGCTCACCAACAATCTCGTGACGAATGCTTCAAGACCGACTTGTGTATTGGAAGAGCTGGTCATCACCGAATGCTTTGAGATCGCCGATGATTACGTGGTCTCAGTGTTTCATGAACTGCATCCACATCTTCGCATCGTCATTGAATAGAACGCTCCCATTCATGCGTTGCTCGTATTGGTCTTTCTCCTGATCTTCAAAGGTCATCATTGAGATCCTCTAACTGATATTACGGTGTAGGTATCCGTTATTGGTAGTAATCTTCTGTTTTCTTTTTGGGGAGAATCCAAAGCGGAAGCAGCAGCAAGGGCAACATTGGCAACGAGTGCGGCCGTGTTGGTTACCACAACTCAACTGTTGAAGTCGTGGAACACATGCAATACAACGAACAAACTAATTGTGTCGTGGGTCCTCTCTACCGTCGTGTGGTTCCCTACGAGTATTTCAGCACCAAACGCAGACACAAAAGCGCGGAATGGACCCCCGTCTTGGGCCAATTGGCGTTGGCCAAAGGCGAACTTCGCATCTTTCAAGACCCACAAATGACTCGTCAAGTGGTTTGTGTGGATTTGTTGGCCAGTGAGATCTCCCACGTGCGAAGCGACGGCAAAGAAAGCATTGAGTTGAGCTTCAAGCCTTTGTCGTCGTCCTCGTCGTCGTCTTCCTCCTCTGGATCCGTCGGATCTTCTGGCATGTCGTCGGCGGCGTCCAAGAAAATATCCGAGATTCTCACTGCCCAGGAGTCCAGTTACGACGTGGACTGGTGGTAAGTCCATTGACTTGAAGTTGTGTCTACTTCGGTGTCAAGTGGCTTGACAGGATGCAATGGGTTGGATTGTGACCAACAGGATGAACCTGCTCTTGATGACCAAGCGCGACCTGAAGAGAGGTGTGACCCCGCAGATGCCGCTCGTGTGTCCTCCTGCTCAACCGATGCCCACGCCACCAAAGAGCTCTCAGGGCTCTCGACGAACACCGCCGTCTCCACCAAAACCCAATTCAAATGCGCCCCCAACCTCTTCAGCACCAGCCTCTTCGTCGTTTCTATCAGCTGCAGCCGATGATTTGGCGGTGACGTCATCGCCGCCTTCCTCCTGCGGGTCGTCAGCCTCACGAGCATCACTGTTGAAACGAAGACAACCCATTCTGGAAAGCAATGCCAATCGCTTTGAGCGTTTCACCATCTATGAGACCGAGACTACGTACTATGTGGTGTCTTCGGATCGCCATTACTCGCGGTTCCGATACTTCCAGCTCGATCGGACCATTGACCAACCCGAAAACCTAAAACAAATCATGCTGGAAGACACCAATCTGTACAACTGGGAGCAAATGGAAGAGATCCTGCAACGCATTGCGACCCAAGTGCGAGCTGAAGGCAAAGGACACATGCAGCGCGCGTTTACGGCCGTGGCGATTGTCGGGTGCGTTCGATTTCTTCGCGGATATTACTTCACGTTTGTGACCCAGCGACGTAAGATCGGCTGCATCGGTGGCAATTTCATCTATGGCATTCAAGCGACCCAGCAATTGACTGTTTCTCGTGCCAGTGAAGACGGGTCTGTGTGGACTTGGCTCAATCGTTGGTTCAATCCAAGCCCTGAAGAAGAAGCCGAAGCGAGATACTTGGGCCTGTTCCATTTCATTGATCTCACCAAGGATTTTTTCTACTCGTACTCCTATGATGTCACCCATACACTTCAACACAACATGACCACCGATCACTCCGAGCCATCCGAGATGTAATGTTGATGCATCATCGGCGCCCTAGTTGTGCTTTGACAGAGACGATTGACTTCTGCAAGCTGTTTGGATGTTGTGCGCAGGTTCACTTGGAATTACTATTTAACCAGCGAGTTCAAGTCGTGCTTGACTGTTGAAGCAGCTGAGAACCTCGTGGTTCCTATAGTATTGGGTTGTTACGAACAACGCAAATGCTCAGTGTTTGGGCGCTTGATCAGCATCATCCTCTTGGCGAGACGTTCGCGTCATTACGCTGGAACGCGATACCTAAAACGAGGAGTCGCCGACACTGGCCAGGCAGCCAACGATGTAGAAACTGAACAAATCATTGAAGACGAAAGCATGGGGGTGGGCAAGTTTAGTTCGTTTGTGCAGCATCGTGGCTCGATTCCGGTGTTTTGGTCGCAAGAAACCTCTGCGACTCTGCCAAAGCCCCCAATTGTGTGTAAGTGTTTGTTTGCGTTGTTGCTTGTGTTGTAGTGGATGACTTGGATGGTGATCATATCGTGACTATAGTGAACCGCATTGACCCAACATACACTGCAACTCGGAAGCACATGGCTCAACTGTTTGCTCGCTATGGATCTCCTATTGTCGCGTTGAATCTGGTCAAGCACAGTGAGAAAAAGCAACGAGAAGTTGTCGTTGGCACAGAATACATGAATGCAGTCGAGTACCTCAACGATTTCATCCCTCCCGAACATCGAATTCGCTACATTGCACTGGATTACTCAAGACTCTCCAAACAAAAAGGACTGAATGTGTTGCACTCATTGGATAAAGTAGCTGTTTGGGCATTGACCCAGACGGGCTTTTTCTGCAGTCACCCCAAACGCCTAGTGGGCAAAACGCTCAACAAAGGGCACACGAAAGAGGAGGTAAAACATGCATTGTGGACTTATAGAGCTGAGACGTTTCTTCGGCATTTGAGCGCTTGTGTATGGTGTTCACAGAATATCTTGGACCGCGCTGAGCTTGTCAGTTGTCCACCGGTTGATCGCAATATTATCGAATGGCTTGAACAGAACGGTGTGTTGCGCACCAACTGTATCGATTGTCTTGATCGAACCAACGTCAGCCAATTCAGTGTGGGCATGCGGGCTTTGGGTCAACAGCTTTATGCGATGGGCATTCGAAACACGCCTCTGTTGGAGAGTCGTTCTCAACTTGTTCGTGTGTTGATGCTATTGTACTCACTTGTCGGGGATGCTATTTCAATGCAGTATGGTGGCTCCGAAGCCCACAAGAATGTGAAAAACAGCACGGGACGTGAGAATGTCAAGCATCGTGAGTTGCTAACTTCGATCCGTCGGTACTACAGCAACTCGTTCACCGATATGGCCAAACAAGACGCCATCAACATTTTCCTGGGGCATTTTGTGCCAAAGCCTTCCGAGCCTCCACTTTGGGAACTCGAATCGGACTACTATCTACACAATTTCGAGGTGAAGAAAAACCAGGAACCTCTTCAACCGTATGAAAAGCATACGATTGCGCCGTCGATCGCGATGTCCACCACTTCGTCAGTAGTATCAATGCCTATACTCGCCAGTGTTGCTTCGCCAGTGGTGGCACCGAACGCCCAGTTTGACGATTTGCTGCATGATGCCACCGAGCCTGCAATTACACCAATCGCTGGTGAAGGCAGCAATAAACGAGAATCCATCGAGGAAGAGGGAGACGAAGACAGTGCAGAAGCCATCTTTGTACGTGCCATGCTGGGTGAATCGAAACCGGACACACGTCGCCAGAAAAGATCCAAGCAGGAACGTGAAAAATACATTCAAGAATGTAAACGAATGCTTGAAGATTGGTGGAAAGATCCTTTGGCGGAATTCGATTTGCTCAAGTACTCGCTGCGTAAGCAGCGTCCTCGGGGACGTTCGTCACTGACCGATTCGTTTGCGAGTGACGAAGTGTCCATCCCACGGTCCAGTCAGTCCATGGCTGGGCGCAAATCGCTGTCAAACTGTTCAGAGAGTTTTCTTCAAATCTATCAACCCGCGGAACTCACGTCGTTTGACAAGGCGCTAGGCTACAAGTTTATGGCTCCGATGGAGTTGGTGAGTGAATCCAGCAGTGACTATGATTCGGCTCCTTCTTCAAGAAACCGGGGAAGCAGTTGGACTCGAGGAGGCCGCGGGGCAAACGTAGCTACTGGAGAGCCCGAATCGAGAGGAGCAAGTAGCGCATTGGCAAAGATTGACGAACTGGCACCAAGCATGCGAAGTGTCTCCATTGAAAGCGCGGACGTGTTCCTCTCCAGTCGAAACGTGGATTCTGGGTTGAGAATTCCCGAATATGGAAGCTCCAGTGGCAACACACCACTATCTGGTAATGTCATGACCCCGCTCGCTGTTGCTTTTGCAGCAGGTGCAGCGGCCGGCACTGCAATGACGCCGACTTCTTCGGGGATTCCAACCCGAAGTGGAAGGAGTATGAGCGCACCCGATATTTCCGAAGATATTGACCGCATGGAAGCTGCCGCCGCTGCGTTGAAAAAGCCTCGTGACAAGAGCGCTGTCATTGAACAACGCCATCAGCAAAATGCTCAGCATCACGCAAATTATCTGATGCAAACTCAATTAGAGCCGTTGAGTGGGAGTGGGACTGGCAGCGGGAAGCGTAGAGAAGCCAACGGTAGCCTTGTGCTATATCAACAATCCAGTTTGCATCCAGATGTGCTGCCGACCAATGCACCATTAAACATTGAAGAATATGCCAATCATCGTGGCGTGGGTTTGGCCACGAATCCAAGCCAGAGTCATCGAAAAATGATGAATGAATTTGCGAAGACTAATGTCGAGAGCATCTACGAACGTTATGTGCACTGGAATCGCACACCGTCGTTGTGGGAAGCCGAAAATGAGAGCGTGAGAAGCTACTTTGAAGCGTATTTGCGGGATTTGCAGATCGACCCGGATGACGTGCGCAGTGTGCAAGATGCCCAGGTTCGAGGAGGAGCCACGTTCAAGATCCAGTCAGGAACATATGCAGGGCTTGATCAGCATGTTAAGGCACGCGTGTTGGTCGCCAAAAAGATCAAAACGGACCCTGAAGACCGACGGTAAGTCCCTCCGTGTTTGTGCACTGCTGTTTGACATGGGCGGTAGAGGTGACGATGCTACTTCTTTTTCAAACCAGAATCTTTGAAGATTCCTCCGACATGAAGAAGCTCACGTCATCTGGCAAGTTGTCCATTCCGTCGGATTCACTGGAGCTATACAAGTCGTTTTTTCACGACAAGCTGCCCGAAGTACCCACCATATCGCCAACCCAAGTGTCTGTCAACAGTTCGTTGAGTTATGGCTCGACCAGTTCTTCGTTTGCTTCGATGGTGGCTAATTCAGCCAATTCGTCTTTGGCGGCGCTGCAACTGGCACAGGATTTCCGCAAAATGTCGATGCTCAAGTCGTTCAATACGAGCAAACACTCAGCAACAAGTGATTTGATTAGTGTGGGTCGCCTGTTTAAACTGGAAGGCGGCAAAGACCATGAGTTCATTCTCTTCAACGAGTCGGCTGCCGAGAATGGCTTTTGTCAAGTCATTCGCAACGAGACCGAGTTATCTTTCTACACAAAGTGAAGCCCCAAAGAAGCGCATGGGAATTAACTATTGTGGCGAGGTTCAATCAATAATACATATGTCTGTTTGTGCAATTGACGTCAAGAAAAGAAACGAGTCTGGTTCCAAATGACTTGTCAAACCGAAAATATGTCTTATTCGTTCTTGCTTAGTAGTCGTTCAACTGAAGTATAGCTAGCAGAAACTTCCGCCAAGCAGAACCATCAAGATATCAGTCAAAAGCTTACAGCAATTGCTTGATGAACTTGTTGATTTCTTCACCGCGGTTACCGGCATCACCACCCTCGCAGAAGTGCAAGAGCTTCTTGGTGTAGCCACCGAGGGGCGACGACAGCTGGAAGGGCCACAAGAAGTTGGCGGCTTGCTTGAAGTTGGGGCCGACAGTGAAGATTTCGTGGATCAAATCTTCCACACAGATCATGCCCAAGTGGCCGAGCGACTTCTCCACGACCGAGTTGTCAGTCAATGGGATACGTTGGCCCTTAACCTTGCCGTAACCACGCTTGTAGATCAGTTCACGGACCGACTTCAAGTTGGGGTAACCGTAGGCAATGAATGGCTCGACGAGACGCAACATGTTGATGGTGGCCTTGTTGAGCTTGACGAACACGCCGTTCTGGATTTGACGCAGACGGAACAATTGCAGGATCTTACGGACCTTGGGGGACACACCAATGATACCGCGGATACGGATCACAAAGGCGAGCTTGGCCTCTGGTGGCACGTAGTAGTTGCCAGTGGTCTTGGCCTGACGACGGAGCAAGACACCTTGCTTCTCCAACTGTACCATCATGTCAGGTTAGAGAGACGAGTCCGTGACGAACATTACCGGAAAGGAAAAAACAACTCACCTGACGGTATTCCTTGACGTACTTCTCGGCGCTCTTGAAAGCGATTTGACGCACTTTGTGGCGGTGCTTCTTTTCAGCAACAGCCTTAGCAGCGCGCTTGGCCTTGACCTGTTCCAAGGTGCGGCGCTTCTTCAGGATGGATTCCGGGACAAGACTACGGTCAGAAAAGCATACTAAGGTTAGGACGGGTGATTCTTGTCGTTGTTGTTTTCTCGATTTCACCATCGCAGGAAGGTTGAACCGAAGAAGAATGGATCAACGACCAGAAGAGATGGAGATTATCATTTCTCTCTCTCTCTCCTTACAGTCGATCACCTCTCTCTTCGAAGACACCAGCAAATAACCAAAGACCAGAGGCATCTCCCCAAGGGTATCTGCTTGACCTTTAGTCGGTTTGACTGTCTGTCTTTTTGCCTGCACCCCCGTCACTAAATGAATTTTAATGGAGTGGCGCAACGTGCTCGGCACCACACACATCAATTTCCTCCGTAAATGATGCCAAATTCATACGAAACAAGCACATCAGGAGATTCAGTCGGAGCCACTCCCAACCATCCAATCCATCATCGCGCGGAATGACGAACAGGCATGGGCGCTCTTCATGCATTTCAAGAGAAAGATGCTCGCTTTTTTGGAAAAAGAAGAGCTTCTTACTCTCACATTCCATCCATGAACTCCCGTCATCCTCGCAAAGAGAGGAATCCCAAGAGCAGGAGAGATCAATAACAACAGCTTCAGGAAAAAAACACCCCACCACCAAAACAGGAGAGCGTGATGTGCCGAGAGTGGAAGCCCCAAGCAACCAGCCCTGGCAAACGAGAGTGTCAATCGACGAGTAAAACCTGTCGCAAGCATCCAAGAGGAGGGGGACTGCTTTGAGCAAACAGATTCTCTCTTCTCTCTTCTCTCTCTCTCTCTGTCCTTTCAGTTGGTCTGGAAACAGCCAAACGCCGAACGTCTTCGCTTTCTACTTCTTCTTCTTCTTCTTCTTTTCAACGAACTTCCATTGGGACGAATGGACAGAAGAAGCCACGGCAAAGCACATTCACGTACACTTGGGGAGCCATGACGACGATTTCGATTCGGTTTGATGAATGACTCGCTCTCTTTGCCAGCCCCAGCCCATTCACCACCACCACCACCACCAAAACAAGGGATTGAATGGTGGACACGAAAAGATGCACCTGATTGGATATAAAGAAACACAAGGGCCACACGGATTGGATAAAATGCATTACTTGCAAATTGTAAGTGGCTTGTGAGAAAGATTGAACTGTACTCTGCAACTCGTGCTAATCTGATACGAAGTGCACAAAAAGCAACAGAGGATGGGATCTGATTCGGGCTCCCAACTGTTTCTACATGTGGCATTGTTTGGAGTGGGTCTCTTTGTGGGCAAAGCGGATTTTGTGCAGGTGTTTCGAGCATTTGAACATGAAGTGTACGATCTAACTTCCTGTCAACGAGTGCGTTCCTCGGCATCTCTTTCTCTCTTCCGTCTGTTGCGACGATCCGTTGACAGGGCTTGTAACGGTTGCGTGTACATGTGGCGATGCCAATGGGAAACCTAGGTGATTGTGCTGAGCGTATTGTTGGGCATTGTCATGATTTACGTGACGCAGATCTTTCTGCCGTTGAGTCGACTCGCAGATCAGGTGTGTTTGCTGTTGAGCTGGTTCGCTGTGACGCAGATTGGAGCTGAACAGACTGACAAAAATCGGCAGGAAACAACCCAACACGATGACAGATTCGATTCGTTTACAACTTTTCGCCGCGAGCTAAGACGAAGAGGAAGCTACAGCATCAATTTCATCAACGACATTAAAGCACATCCTTTAGCTCGAAGCTGAGATGGATCCGCGTCGCGTTCAAGGTGCGGTCGGGCAGAAACTCGATCAGTTGGCGCTGAGGTTATAGAATAATGGATCGTGATGCTGATCGTGAACTGCCGTTATAGCAGTAGTCGTTTGATGTTCAACAAAGCATTGTGTGTTTTATTTGCCATTGCGTCGTCCCGTAAGCGGGTGGTTGTATTCTACACGCGACATCACGTTCGGGACCGTTTATATTCATCGCGCCATCAATTTGGCCTTGATGGTGGGTCATTTGTCATTTCGCGTTGACCAGCTGCCAATACATGATGCCTTCCACTGCAAATGGCCGCAACAACCTTCGAGATACCAAGGTATCCAACAAATTCGCAAGTCTATCTGAGCCGTAGTCAGGAAGCACCTTGAGCAGTTGATCGAGATTCTTGAGGATACCAATGCAAGCACCACACTTCGTCAGAAACACTGCCATAAAACATCGAAGATGAGCGTATATCAACTCTTACCATTGTGTTGTGGCGCTGGAATTTGCCATACACGGTTGAGATCTGGATCGCGCCAATTCCACGTTGAAGATGGTTTGGAAACAGGCTGAGATCGAATGGAGGCGGCGGTCTGCCCTCCTCGTTGAGAGCGTTGACAGCACAGATGGTGGCTTCCTGTTCTGCACTTCCGATCTGCTCTGAAGCACCAACAATGCGATTGGAGATCGGAGTTCCCGGCGTCAACGCGATGAGCCGCGTACGCAACAGCGGAGAAGTCATCTCAAAGTTGGGCGAGCTCGCTTCGTCGGGGGATTGGGAGTTCTCCGCTAATCGTTGGTTTGGCGGAGTCGAAAAGGTCGATTGATTGGCGTTCTCGTTTGTTTTGGCAGCTGGTGTGCGTGCAGGTTCATGAGACATTGAGGCACTCGGCGAAGTGAATTGGATGAGGTTGTACTTCCGTCGAAGTCCCAGTTGTGCCGGACTGGCAATCAACTCTGGGGGTGACGGAAGTGACTGGGGAGAGGCTACATCTCGTTGGGCCTGTGGACTTGTCGTTTTCGCTACCTCGTTCAAGCTTCGTTTTCGCTTTCGAGCTGTCGCACTAGGGGTCGTCTGCTGCTGTTCAGACTGTTCTTGGTGCTGTGACTGCTGAGTGGACGAACTCTGTATGGGTAGCTCTTCAAGCGTTGATAGTGTTGCAAGCTTCGGTAACTCTGGAGACGGTGGACTCATGTCCAAACTCACATCGACACCAGAAATAGTTCTTGAATGTGCTTTTGGGCTTTGTGTTGAGGTTGGCTTGGGTGGTTTTTGAGTAGTTTGATGTGCTAGTCGTCTCCTGGGAGAAGTTGTGGCTCTTGGGATCGGTGTCAGACCAAAGGCACCACTCTTAAGCAAATTCTTGTTGATAACCGGAGTGTGTAGTTCTTCTTCATCTGTTTGCTGCTCTTGTTGTTCGCCATTGGCTCTGGGATCGCCCTCTGGTTCGTGCCGACTCTGACGGCGCTCCAGAACACTACTCTCCTCCGGCTCTTCTAACTGCACAATTGCATGAGGATTTGCACCACGAGTTAGCACCTTGATTGATCACGCAGGGTAGACACTCCTCGTCCCCATTACCTCAATGAGCTGTGTCTTTGGAGGAGACATTCTTGGTGTTCTAGTTGTGGCTGAGTGATTGGTTTTCTTGCTTCTCTTGCCGCTGTTCTGGTCCACATGTGCGACCTCATTCGCTGTATGTTCTGGACTCGCGATGGTAGCGCGGTCGTTGTCGAAGCCCGGCGTCTCTTCCTGTATTGTGGACGATAGATTGGCAATGTCGTGATCTGTTGTTGGCGCATGACTGGTCTTGACGTATGGCGTCGTGGCCATGGTCGGAAGCGTCTCGCTGGTGATGCTCGAGTTCATACTGATATTGAGTCGACTGGTGCTTTGCTGATGGGTGTCTCGCAGCTGCAAAAGCTCGGTAGTTTTCAAAAGTGGAGTCTCAATCACACTGTTGACTTCCTCCTCTTCTTCGCGTTCCTCCAATTCGCGTAGCATGCGCTTTTTCATGTTGCGCATCAGCATTCTCTGCCGTTTTTCCTCTGCATCTTCTTCATCTTCATCATCACCATCGCCCGAGTCATCCGCTTCTTCCTTGTGCTGTTCCTCGTCGTCGTTGGATCCCATTTGGTCGGTGACGCCCAGTGTGTCAAACAACGGTTTCCACTTGGACGTCGCCACGCGAATGCGCTTCAGTAACTGATTGTGGCGTCTCAACTTTTGACACATCTCCGTGGCCGAGCGATGCGCTGCACAAATATGGCCATCGATTTCTTGCAACAGAAACGTGATGCGTTGTTGTTCCGCTTCCTCGTCCATTATTGTGTGGGCACCTCCCAGTAATACCGATCCCGCTCTTTTTAGAGCGCGGCTGTAGTACTCTACTGCATGTGTTACAAGACCCACCACTTCACTGTATGCAACAATTTGTCAAGGGAAATTGAATTGCAGAGTGCGATTCAAATCTTCAAAGGGACTTGTTTCCCCTTTCTTCCCGCCCACCAAAAGGAAACTCAGCCAAGCAGCCAAACGAAATGGCGCGACGTCGCCCTCAAGAAGAAATGTACGCTGTCAAAGCGCGCGATTTGGACGAGGAAGCCTCCAACCAGAGACAGGACCCAAATGCCTTTGACTCTTTACTCAGCGACCAAGCGCTGCGACGCTTTTGCCTGCGAAACGAACTGCAACAAGTCAGCGGCAAATCCACGTTTGAGCAACTGCGCCAATTCTGCCACGGGTTTTTGCAAGAATTCATTGACAAAATGACCGTTTACGCTAGCCACGAATTTCGCTTTGTGTTGATTCTCAAAGATGTGGCCAACACCAGTCGGTTGATGGGCATTCCCATGTATGGCATTCAATTTGCTGGCCAGGATTTGCCTCCTGGCCATCAGAGCTTCCATGCCACGGAAATGCTCGAGTATCCATCGATTTTTGCACCACGTGAAGAGGAAAGGATGGTCGAGTGCGAAGCAGAACTTGAACCAGAGTCCTTGGAGGCTGAGTCTCACTTGGGCTGTGGCAATGGGCATACAATTGCCCGCGCTCACCAACAGCAGCCAAACACAAATGCGCGAGTGGCTCATTTCCGTCGCACCGATTTTGTGGCCAACCTCAAGCAATCCATGGACGAAGATGATTCGTTCATTGACGAAATGGTGTGCAGTGATGACGAAGATGAATGGGATTTTGACGAAGAAGACAGTGACAGCAGCAGCGACTGCTTCAGTGATGGCTTTGAGGAGGAAGAATCCGAGGATGAAAATGAAGAAGAAACCACAGATCGTATCTTGCAAAAGATCCAGTTGCCGACAAAATCAATGGAGCAAAGGAAAGCGCAAATGAAAAGGCGCTTCATCCGAGCATTGGAGAATGCACAGCATGTCGTAGATCAAGAGTTATTGAAAGCGAGCACATCCCACTCGAATCATCATCAGTCCTCCGCGGTGGGTACATCGAACCATTTAGCATTGATCGATGAGGACGATGCTGCTATCGGCCAAGGATATTACTCGGACTATGGCATCGACCTTCATCCTCGACTGGTCCCAGAGTGGAAACAAGTCGTCCAGAACGAAGAGAAATGCTGGAAACAAGAAGGCCAGTTCTGGTTCAGTGACCCTGATTTAACCGCAGATCTTTTGCAGCAAAGCAATTCCTTCGAGATGGACCGCAATCCATATTTGCTTCCGCGTGAGCTTGTCTTCCAACTGTTTCATTGCTTCATGACTCAATCGATGTGGCGAATTACTTCGGCCGCGCTTAGTGCCTTACACAACATTTTTGAGCAGCATCTTCACTTCCATTTACAAAACGGCAGACTCCGCTACCAGATCTTAAGCCAAATCGAACAAGAAACGTCAGCGACGTTGTACCAAGAAAACACGGAATTGCGCGAAGAGATTGCTTTCCAGCGCGAACAGGTAACCACCAAAATTCAAGAGATGAATGAAATGACCCAAGTATTCAAGTCTAAAGAGTTGGAGATGCAGCGGAAGATTCAGAGACTCGAATACCTCTTGCAAGACTTTCAACAGCAAGAACAACAACGATTTCGACGGGATTTCTCCACGCCGAGACGAAACACTATTCCAGCTGAAGAGTATTCCAACAAGATAAGATCTTCTCCAGGTTTTGTTGGAAGCAGCTCGGCAAGCCAGACCCTATTTACGCCATCATATCGACAGGAATTGCATTACCAACCACGAGGGATCTCGCCAGGTAAACGCAAAGCCTTTGCTGGACCTGACCCAGCGATGCATCAGGATGCGTTTACGGACAAGCCACAACAGACGTCATCGTCTCCGTCTCCATCATCAACGACGGCGATGACCACTGCTTTAACAACCCCCACCTCGTTCGGGAATAAGTTCCTGGCCGGGCTGCAAAAGCTTCGTTCTAAAAAGGCTCGAATCAATCCAGCATAACCCACTCCATGTCTGCTTCAACATCTTCTCTGAACAGTGGGTATGTCTCTGCATTCTTGTGTGTGGAGTTTGATGGACTGGCCTCGAAGGGTGTGCAGGGTGTTGTGATACGCGGTTGATTGAGTTCAAGGATACGGAACGAGGCATTGAATGGAAGAATCCAATGTTCTAACTACTTGTGCATTGAACGATTGGTGACTCCAGCAAAAGAATAAACAACGGAATCAAGACTGGATATTCATCCGGGTTGCTTTTTCGACTTCACTTTGGACGTGCAAGTCTCGCATCGTCGGTTGACAGTTTTCCCCGGGGCAAGAGAAGGCCAGCAGCGTATTGACGTGGATAGCAAAAGCATCAGGTGGCAGGGTGGTGTATTGGGGCCAAAAGACTTGATTTGCCTTTGGCATTTTCTGTTGTTGGTTGGAGGTTCCTATTAGACTTCTTCACTCTCTGCTCACTTGTTGTGTCTCTTTCAGAAGCGGCAAAGATCGAGCAGCAAAACAACAACAGCAGCATCAGCAACACCAATCAACTGCGAAAGACAAGTTCGACTGCAAAACGAATGACTTCTTCGTCATAAATAAAAATGTCTGCAACAAGTGTCTTCCTCATTCACCGGAAGGCAGCACAACGTCCATCAGCTGTTCGAAGAGGATGGTTCACAATGGACCGCAAATCGTCGTCATTCTTGCTTGCCATGACAGGGGTCAAGTCATCAAGGCTACGCCTTTTGAAGCTTGGACGGTACTGGCGGTGGGGATGCCAATGCAGCTTTCTTCTCCATTTCGGCTTGCTTTTCCATTTCTCTGCGCATCAGCAGCGTCTTGTGACAAATGTCCACAAAGCCACCCAAATGCAAAAAGAAGTCGTCGCCCAGCATACTACGTTGACAACCAGGAAAACAACTGAGCCAACCTGTTGTCGTAGTGTTGTCAAACACGATGATTCTACTAGCGATCATACCTCAGGAAGAGTTCGATGTTGTTGTGGCCCGCATCAATGACCCACAGTGGTTTGTATCGCCATTCCTGTCGACAGCGAGAGAACAATTCCTGGATGGAAAGACAATCACAGCAAACCCAGTCACTTGAATCCATTCACCAGCACTGTTCCAACAGTATGGTCAAAATGATCGTACTTCTCCGTGCCAAAAGGGAACCACTTCGTCTCTGGTGCCATGGATGATCGTGACAGGACACTCAATGTCTTGCATCATGTCAATGTTGCAAAACAAGTCTCCCGGAAGACTGTATCGAAAGTTGAAGGCCACACGATATACCGAAAGAAGAGGACTCTGTCATTGCCAGACCATCACAAAATCCATCAATCAGCAAAAAAGCTCTTCGGCATGAAGAACAACGACAAACCTGCAAGATCACTCCGCCGAGCGGCTGCTTTAACCGAGATTGCTTCACCGCCAAGTAGGACGTTGGTCCCGAGCCAAGAGATCGCCCATATCTGTGCGCCAACGGATAAAACACCTGTAAATGAGATAGAACATAGCACCAGTCATAGCTGCAGCAACTTCCAGACGTACGCAATGATGTTACTGGGCGGTGTCTTCTTGACGTCCACCAGATACGAAAACGCTGCCTCGGCATCGGCATATACTGCTTCTTCGCAGGGTTCTCCGTCACTCAGTCCATATCCAGTGTAGTCGTACGCCATGATGTTCACCTGTAGTGTGACCATGTCTTGAGGATTTCGGTCCCCCAACACTCTGCCTGCCCGGAAACACGCAAACGTACATGCAGTCGTCGGCTCACTTCACAAAACCAGTCATAGATCATGCCGAGGTCTGAAAGCATTCCATTTCCATCAAATCCAAACGGTCAGATATTCCACAGCACATATCCTCGTGTGGGATAACTGTACCTTCTGCATTGCCATGTGAGAATAGAATGGTGTATCGCGCTTTTCTAAAGGGCCCAAACAGCACCGACACGAGAGATCGCATTCGTGGTGAGTGACATCAGTCTTGCCATTCCGTTCATTTCGTCATCCACTTCATTCCTTACTCTTTGGCAATGTAAAACGCTGGAATGCTGTTTCGACGCGACGTGCGGATGAAGAAAAACCGAGGACAGAGTCCATAACTGGGCGGAGGAGGTTGAAACACCAAAGACGAGACCATTGTGCCCATGGCGACTGTTTGTGGTGGTTGTTGCGGTCGAATCCACCAAAGCCGTCCAAAAGATCTCAGTGTGACCACCAAAACCAAGCCACACGACGCGATGGCCACCCAATCCAACTGTTTTGGTTCGAAGGATCGATCAGTGGAAGAGTGCGAGCAGGTTCTTCTTGTTCGGATGACAGGCGAGCAAAACGTATCGAGCAGTGCAAGTGACGAACGAAGCCAAAAGCCAAGTTCAAAGGGTCGACCGCTTGACGGATCGATCAAACTAACAAGTCTACCTCAAGTACTCTTGTGGGCTTCTGGGCACTTCCACTCGACCTTGAAAGCCGCCGCTCCCACCTGACGCCAGACAAACAGACAGATTTAGATTGGGAAGCTCCTTGACCGTACCGTAGGGACAGTTCAGGAGTGCTTGGGAGAATTTATGAATCATCCTGTAAATGGATATCCCCGCAGATTTGATGAAACGTCTGCTTGTGGATCTGATATTTGCTTGGGGGATCCAGACCTGTCTCATTGCATCCTTGGGTGGAAGCGCGCCACATAGTTCAGAAACCCATCCAAGTGCCGTCATCGCTTGTTGTCAAGCGCTGGCTGGCTCTGGGGTTTGCTTTTCGAAAAGAATGATTGCGCAAATCGGTTGGTCTCGTGACGCCATGAGGTGTGTAAGTAGATGCAAGATGCTAGCACCCGACCATTCCTGGGATCCGCTATGTTTCGCCTCTAGCGCAGACAAATGCACGGTCAATCTCCAGCCAATCTTGGTATGACTCGAAGAATGACTTTGGCACTGCGTTACCACGTGGGCTTGTTGACCAGAGTTTACGATTCATCTCATGAAAGGAAATCGCTCGCCAATCAGCTCTGGTGCTTTCATTGTTGCTTCGTGCTTGGCTGCTGAACGGCAATCTGGGATGAGTGTGCGAACTGTTGCGATTGTTCGTGCAAATGAATGGCACAGTGCAAGCTTCCTTTGCTTGTGGTAACTACTTCTACGACAGTCGTTTGTACTAAGTGATGGTGTTGCTCTCCTTGGTTCATCGATGCCGAAACGACCAGTAAAGATCTGAAATGACCAGTAAAGATCTGAAATGCGACTTCGTGCTGGTGACTGCCGTATTATTCAACGGTTCTAAGCGCGCTGTATGGATTGGTTGCTCCCAAACCGTTTTGGAAATGCCTGAAAACGTAGAAATCATCCAAGGCTCCACCGACGTCTTTTCCCCCATCACCATGAGCATCACATCGGCATCAACCTCCTCGGCGATTTGAGCATAGTTGGAACTTTTCAGAGGCTGTCGACAATCGCCACTCACTGTCTTTGGTGACCGTTTCGACGCTTGCTGCACGAACTGCACCCAATCATTGTAAAAAACTCACGCATGTGGCTAGAGCAGGCTACGATTGGATCCCCTGTCACAAGACTTCGAGTCCAATGGCGCAACAGAGCTTATCGACCTGCTGCAGTTGTTCGCATAGGGTCGCACGTTCGGTGTGGCCCAGTTCATGAGGGTGAAAGCACAATTGCACGAGGCTTACCAGAAGTGATCCAGACACAACGCGGATTTGGGAATGATCGCCCGCGAGAGAGACCGAAGACGTCGATGCACGAAGAGGCGAGCGCCATGAGCTGGACAGGTCGAAGTCTTCAATGGCAACGTCCTGCACGTGTCCACCAGTGCAGGTCCAGCAACTGTGTGGTGCTGTTGTGGTTGTCACAGCCACATACGCACAGCAAATGGAGAAAAGGACCACAACGCAAATGATCGGGTCAACATACTGATGTCGTATAGGGGCAGCATGGCTCGAATCTACAAGAATTGACCAAACTATCATCTTCCCTAGAGGTTGCAAGATCACGCACGAGCAGTCTCCCTTCCGATCACTCAGTGCAGTGCAGACTTCTACCGTCAAGACTACTTCCCTGGATATCCATCCTCGACATTAGTGCTTGCACAACCAAAATGTGCACGGGAATACTCGGAATCACCATCCAAGTGAGCCAACACCGCGATCCACGAGCGCTGCTTCCCGACATCACAGCGCGAAGCGAACACCTGGCAGTTCTCGACGCAGTCGCTCATATTCTTCGTCTTCTTTCGACAATTGAACTGGGACCACTTGTTGCGGCAGTTTCGTTGGTACCGGCTTGGGTTTTGGTGGTGCCGTGAGAGCCTCGAAGCTACCATAGTACGAAGGCTTTGGCAATCTGATTGGATTAGAAACAGGCGGTGTACTTGACCAAAGCGGACTTGCATCTAGTGGACGCATGAGTGCGTTCAAGTATTGCCGATTGGCGTGATCGAGACTGTTTTGCTGTGCTGTCCACGGCTCGATTGATTGGTGTCTTCTCAATGATCGTCTGCGAACTCGTTGTCGAGGTCGACCCACAGCAACGGAGCTGGCATTTACACTGCGTTGATTGGCGTCCAACAGTCCACAGCTTGGCGCAATCATGGAGAGCACCGCGTTGACGCATTCCCAGAGCATGCATCGCTTTTGTTTGTGCTCTGCTTGAGGCGTCGGTTGACGAGCCGCGTGGTACATCATTTTCAGAATCATGCGCTCTTTTCTTCTCATTTTGGCTCTCCTGGATCAACAAAGAAGCGTCAGAGGTGTCTCGAGCGCTCGCGACCTTCAAAGACCATACACTTGGTGCAGCCATGTACCTCGCGGGTGTACTGTCGGACTCTAACAGACTAAACACCAGGGAGGACTGCACTGGTGATGGTTGAGGACCAGACGGTGGTGAGGACGTCTGAACCCACGACGCAAGAGGAGCTGCACGCAAGGAGACAGAGATACAATCAATCAATACCCATCCTTTCAGTTCTTGCTGTCGCTTGAAATCATCGACCCACCTGCTCGTTTGGCCAAATTGGCGGCATTTTTGCGTTGCAATTGTTTGGTGAATGGCGAGAACGTCACGCGTCGTTGATTCAACGTTCGAGGCGAATTCAACAGCGCAAGTGGATCGTTGGGTGTATCCGTTGCTTTTGAAGGGGTTGCACCGTTGCTTCCTTTCAAAATCGGTCGCACAGGCGTCGAAGTCGCCGACATTATTGATCGACGCAAAGGGTCGGATGCCCCGCGCAATTCCGGACACAACCCAAACACGAAACCACCTGCCGGTCTGATTCTGAGGCCAAAACGGGGTTCACCTGATAACCGTTAAGTGGCTTGTGTTCTTTCTCCTTAACGGTTAAGGATCGCATCCTCGTGAAACGACACACGCACCCACATACACTCTTGGTTGAGGGAGAAGCCGAGCAAAAGGAAAGGGGAACAAGCAGAATGACATTGGGGTGGTGGGTTGCCGCGGTGGTGGGCGTGGTGCTCTTTGGGTCCAAGGTGAGAGAAGAATCAGAAGTCCGAGACAGACAGTGTGTGTGTGTGTGAGAGAGAGAGAGAGAGAGAGAGCGAAGAGTTTCTCATGACAGGGAACTGGCTGGCTGTTCTGTAGTTGAATGCCATCGTGATTGGTCTCGTGTTGCAACTGGTGCAAGCGTGTGAGCAAAACAAGAGAGATCAACACTTTGTGCTGCGTTCTCTTTGCATCTGCATGAAGGAGAGATGGAATTAATTCTCTATCGGTTCTGTCTGACTGCGAGTCTTGTCTGTCTGTCTGTCTCGCCGTGATTTCCAGGTGGGGTACTCACCAATCTACCTCTTGGAGCGGATCACCACAACACGTTGAGCATTCGACTACGCACCGTGGAGATTTCCTTGTGGAAAAACGTGCTGCGGTTTCTCCACGCGCCGACTTCATGCAGTCTCCTGAGCATCGACATCCCTCTGGTCCAATTGGACGCCCACGTCCATGCAATTCCTCCGCGTTCATCCTCGAGTTCGGGCTCCATGCAAGTGCAACAACATCAAGACTTGCAGTTTCTGGAGAGACTCAACTCTGCAGACCATGAACTCTGGCGTCGGTGTCTTCCGTGGCTGCATCGCTTCCACTCGTTGTGTTTTGTGCTCCCGTTGATTTCAATATCTCTGGATCAAATTGACGTTAAAGTGCAAGTTCAGGATAGTAACGGGGGGAGAACCAACTTGTCCGTTCAGGTCAGTGACCGACATCGACAACAGGGACTTGAATGCCAGCATTCTGACTGTGTGTGTGGTTCTTGTGCGCTTATGGATGGCAGCATGCGAGCCTAGGAGTTCAATTTCGATTTGATACTGTCACCCAAGAGATCACCTGTCACGTCTCCACCATCGCCAAGGTCCCCATGACTATGACTGTCGATCAACTGGGACTGCACGTGCAAATCGATGGTATACAAGTTGCCATCACTGTTCCTTTTCCTCAGGGCCCACAGGATCTTCGTGTGCCACTTCCAGCTGCAGTGCTAGTCGATGTTGCTAAGTTCCAGGTGCAGGTTGACATGGTAAAGATGATTCGACGAGTTATGGACCAACACCACAATTCCAAGGTGAATGGTGACGGACAAACAAAGTCGGAGGAGCCGCTCAACGGGATGCAATTGACCTCTGCCTTGCTACAAAGTGTTCTGCAGATTCTTCCTGCTCAAGTCAAATTTGGATTTCATCGAGTGGATTTGATTCTGTCGCACAAGGACTCGAATTCCAGCGAAGAAGAGACCCTTGGAGGATCGAACCACCTGCGTGCTACCCAATTGACCTGCTCCCTTGATGATATCGCAGTGGCGCTCAATGAACTTCCGAAGGTCTTTCGAAATGATTCCCTTGAGAGGATTGTACGACTCGAATTCAAGAATCTTACGATTGGTGATGTCAACAAACGACAAAAAGTTGTTCTTTTCGCATTACCGGAGACTCGAATCGACACCACGTGCAATCTGTTGCTTGTGGCCAACGATGATGAGGGCGCAGCGCTGTCGATCAAAACAGATGGAGAGCTGCGTGGAGTCCGCATAAACGTCAACGAACAGCTTTTTCCAGTCATGCTCACGACAGCTGATCTCATGAATCTGTCATCCTCTCTGAGGCCTTCTGTGACCGGCGAGCAGAATTCCGGTGATCTTTGCAAGCAAGAGAGTGACCGAGGTGGCGCTTACGAAGCCGATGACATGCCTCTAAAGACATCACACTGTAGTTTGGCATATCAAGTCGACTTTCGGATCAAGTTGCTTCACGTTGAGCTCCATTTCATACCCCCCGTGGAGCCAGAACCATGTGAAGTCATTGACCCATCTCGAATCCCGAATCTGGCGATTTGTTTTGATGAAGTGAGTGTCACTTGTCACCCTCACCGTTCGCCAAATGACACTATGGGAGTCAAATCCAAGGTCGACGTGCAAGCGTTTCGCACCAAAGTGTCCTACTACTTCTTCAGTGACTTCAGTTCAAATGCGATTAAACACGGGATCCTATCGCTAGAGTCTCTTCGACTATTTGTGAGTCCCATCAAGTCCTCGGTATACTTATCTACGTTTGGGCGAAGTGTGGATGTTGAAATGGAGTGCGAGGGTTTGGAGCTCAAATGGGCACCCGAGATCCTATTTGGCGTCGGGGGTGTTGCGTTTCTAATGATGAAAGTGATGGCTCCCCTCAGACTCTTTGCTTGTGCGCAGACGTGGCAAGAAGCTGAAGACGATGATCAATGGGATCCATTGGTGAAAGACCGTGTGCCGCCCATGCGACCCATCAACGAGATCTCGCTGGACGATGATGCACCGTGTGGCGAAGCCATCGCGTTCAGGTGTACTATTCGCAAGACACTAGTAGTGTTCCCGTATAAGCTGGCATCGCCAAATGACAATGTCCACAAGATGGAGTACATGACGGTCGAAACAATGGTGTTGGGCACGGAGCAGACTTCTGGGAAATTCATCTTCAATGTGAAACAAGGCCGCGTGTTCGAAGGTCACCACGATACGGATCACCAACAAGGTGTCGCCTCACTCAAGACTTCCTCCACCTCCAAAAGGTCGACTTGTTCAAAACAGTATTTGACAATCCCCTTGTTCGCGTTAGAAGAATCCAAACTGGTGAATTGTCCGATGACCATCGTAGATATCACAGCGCAACGCATCGCATTGCGAGTGGATCTGGAGACGGCGCTTCGCGTCATGGAACTGGTGCGTCAAATCACTTATGCGAGTTGGCAGATGCTGTACAAAATGCGTCAGGGTTACGATTTGTTCGTGGCAACCACTCGCAGCGACTGTTTGTACCACCGCGAACCTTATGGCATGAATCCGCCACTTGACGACCACGTGGAGCTTGAGCGCTATATCAAACGGTTTACCAAACTAGTCAGTGCATCGGGAGACAAACTGCATCGACTCAGAGTGCATCAACTTGTGGTAAATGTAGATCTTACCCCCTACCAGCAAAGCCACACCGAAATGACCCAAGAGAATCTACAACCGATTGAGATCCAGTTGGACACATTTGCAGGATCGGACTTACCAGATCTCTGGCATTTTGCTGGCATACGTTTGGTTGTCCACAATTATGAGCTGTGTCAGATCGAAGAACTACGTGTCCGGCACACCCTAGAAAAGAACCGCAATCTCGTGTTTGGTGAATGGGGTCAAATGATGCGCTTGCGCTCGTACCATTGCAACGACCCGGCGTCCAAGAGAGATTCACCGTTGTATCTTCTGGACGATGGCATGCTCATAACCATTGCAGATGTCAACGTGTGTCTTCCTCAATACTTTCCGCTCAGCAGGTTCCATCACCAACTGACCAACGCCGTCTCTGCGTCCCAACTCGAGCGGTTGCAACTTGCCGCACAACGCTTTTGGCGACCGCAACAAACCAGATTCTTCAAGTATTTTCTGCGAGCACCCCAAGAGATTGGCGGATCCTCTCCTATGACCACATGGCTCGAGATTGATAACATTCAGCTTTGCACTGCCGACCGCTCCATGGAGAGTTGGCTCGATCGCATACGGCCCGTTTGGCTGGATGAACTGGAAGAAGCTCAAGTGCGAAGCCAAGTGGCTGACGATCATCTCAAGTCACTGGAAGACTCTCAGTCGCAGAGCCATGACGAGTCCGGATCTCCTTCGTCGTCGACCATTTTGCTCACAGACAAAGCCAAAGAGATTATTCGTCTGAGTGCTCAGGAAAAACATGCCCGCATTTATCAGAGCCGAATTCGTCGCCACCAGCTTCAATTTGCGGAATCCTGTTCCACACTACAACAGAATACACTAGTTCAAGTGAACCTTCATCGCATGGTCATGGATTTAGTGATTGTTCCGCATCAACACGAACAACTCCAAGCACTGTATCAAATGGATCATGCCAACGACCAGATTCAAGGGTATCTGCAAGCGATGAACCTGCAAAAAGGTTTGCCAGCTGCCACCAAATGGATCCCACAATGGAACTTTCTGGTGTTGCAGCGGCTGAAGATGGACATAGACGGGATTGTGGTCAAACTACGTGGGGTTCCAAAGCCTTTGGTGAGTGTCAAACAGGTCAGCTTAAATGGGGATCTGATATTGAGCCAGATTGGCTCTACTCAAGGAATAAAACCGTGCCCTATTGTTTCCAGTGGCGGCAAGACTTCTCTTCCACTCACGGATTGTGAGATTCAACAAGCCGCATTCAAGTGCTTTATTAGCATGCAAATTCGAGTGGCCAGTCCATGTGTGGTGTTTGATCCGTTGTACGTGTCTCGTGCCATTGATCTGGCGGAATTCGCGAGCAAACTGCTTCCCATCCCCCTCTGGAAAGTGGATCGAGAGTACTCGAACAGTCTGTGGGATATTGCACGACGTTGTTTGCATGGTAAAGTGAGTGTTGCTGTGAGCAACACGCGCATAGTGGTGATGTCAACTACGACCAGACGACACCAACTTGAAAGAGACAGCATCGAGTTCGGCGTCAATCAATTCGCTGTCGAATACTCGCACGGTTTGGTGCGTTTGGATCTGCTGGGTATCACTGCGGCTATCGCACCCGTGACGCTCATGAACATGGTCGAGTTTGATCACATCACAATGGAACTCAATCTGCGATGGGAGTGCGAGAGTGGGAGACCCGATGTGCATTACTTACTTCCAGTCAAGTATGTAACCAGCGATGGCCTCCACGAATGCTTCGTAAACTTTGCTGCCCTGGATGTTCTAAAAGGCAAGCAGCAAGCTTACTCCATTGATGGTGCTTTCAAGTCATTCAAGGCCACCAAGTTCTATGTGACTGTCAAGCTACAGGTTGGCTCGCCTCCCACTGCTTCGACAATTCATACGACTCCAGGCCAGCAAGCTCGAACAACGTTGCGATCAGCGATTGTTCTCTATGCTAAACAGATTGAACGACTGCTCGCCTTTGGCAAAGCATACTATCAGAATCTGTTGATCGAGCCATTGCTGATGGCGAGAGCTGCTCGCGTGGCGAAGAGATTTGCAATTGCGTTGGATAAAGAACGTCCGATCACCGAAGTGCTCCAAGAGATTCGAGTGGAAACACTTTGCATTGAACCGATGGATTTGGCTCTTCTACATAGTGATAAGAACCCGCTTGGGATTCGAGTAATGCTGCATCGCCAGCTGACGGGCCACGGTGCCATTCTCAAACGAACTGGTGAGCCAATTAATGCACCACAGTGGTTCATTCCATCAGGTAAACTCGTAGTGGATGGTATCGAAGTTCGTGCTTGCACGCCAAGTCTTGGTAGTCGTGGGGAGCCTCTTCTTTTCATTGGAATCGTGTGTCTCGGTGGCGGTGAATCGATCGAAACAGATCCCTCTCTTCGTGTAATTCAGAAGGCTACTACTACAAAACGATCCAAGTCAGGTGCCGGGATAGCAGGATCTGCATCCAATGGCAACGCCGTCTTGGTACAGGAACCTCCAAGCGTGAAGAAGAGCATTCTGGACTTCTTTGCAATTCCTCAACACAATCCATTCACATTTCGTGACTCTGACGAAGCTACAGAACCTCAACAAGCCAGAATTGAAGACCCTGAGGGAGCTTCCCATCCAGAGTTGCTTGGTGAAATGCTCAGTCAGGGTCATCTAGTTGCGATTGGCATCACTCAAGTGCGTGTGGATGCATCGGTGGCTCGTCTTGGTGCTGTGCTCGACATCGTCGAAGAGTGGGGACTGTTTGTCGCCAGGAATCTTCGTGAGCTATTGCCAGCGCCTGAGTCTTTGCTACGTTCAAAGTCCAGAAAAGCATCGGCCCACTCACCAACAGAAGAATGGAATAAGGGTACACCTCTGTCATGAGAATGATAACGTCCCCACGTCGCTGAGTATCTGACAGGTCTTTGCAGTGTCTGAGTGTGCAGATCAAGTTGAGGCGCCTGTCAAGGCGACATCACTGGCTGAGGATCCAAAGTACATGGCCATCTTCGAAAAAGGTCAGCACTTACGATCAGAATCTGTTAGAGAAGCGCGTCTTTGACTTGGGCGAGCTTCTTCATGCAGATAACTTGGGTGTTCGACGATCGGGACGATCTTCAGCGTCCCAACCATCAGCGCTAAGCGCGCCGACCCCAGCAGTAGTTTATCCGTTTATCATCTTCCGACTTGTTGACTGTCAAATGTTCCTACAGGATTCTAAGTCAAAGGTAACCCACTGGGCTTGTTGATGCCGTTAAGAATGAACGAATATCTAACGCAACAGAATGCTAATCATCGTAGAGCTCTCTGCTGCTCGCCATCAGCAATAGTCAAGTTGCTGTCGTTGCCACCTCCACCAACCCATTCTCAAGAATCGATATGACGATTGACTCGATTCAAGTACTTGCCGCTCCACTGGATATTGATGTCAAATCCAAGCTGCCATGGCTAAAGTCTCAGACATTCGATCCTCATGGAGCCTATTCGCTTCGCTCGATGGGTACATTCACTCAGGTTGTACGTCTTGTGCCCGTTCAGGCATCAATTGCTGTTCAGCTTCGCCATGAGGCATCATCTCTGGGGTATTCCAGTTCCTCGTGGACAGCTCAGGCCAAGGCGTCGATACCAGCTATCACTATCAAGCTTGACGTGGCCAGTAAAGAGATTCTCCAAAACCTCGTGGTATCAGCGACGACAGTTGTTAACTCCAAGCTCATGTCCAGTCACTTCATCAAACAACTTCATGCCGCTAAAGCCAAAACCCGAACCAGATCTATCGCCAATCCGACCTCTTTGTTAAATGATACGCCGATCGAATCTTCGTCCTCGACGTCGTCGTCCTCGTGGTACGAACCAGTGGATGACTCCGCTAGTGCTATGTCTCGAGCCATCGCGTTGAGAAGGACCTTGGGATGGCAGATTTCTGCTCTGAACTGGCATCATATGTGTCGATGGAATTTCCTGCGCAACCACAATGCATCGTCTTCGTTGGACTATCTTTATGGAAGCCATGAGGAAGCTGAAGAGGAAGCACACGTGCAGACAGTCAATACCGCTGATTTGACGAATCTCGAGTCGACTGCATTTGCTTCGTGGCGCATGATCTCAGCGTTGTCTTCTGCGACCTTCACAACCACGTTGTTACAACTCGAGAAAGGAAACCGCCAGGATGATTTACGAAAAGCCAAAGACGAATACGATCGCGTTTGTGATGAATTGCGCGTGCTGGTGAGCAAATATCTCGAAGAGCCCACCATATTCGACCAATTAGCCAATGTCGAGCTGGAGTTCTTGCTGGGTGAAGCTACGATGACCTTGAGTGGTGCCAACATCGACATTCTTCGAGTGACGATGGGGCCGCTCAAAGTCGAAATGAAACAAAAGCACGTTGGGCAACGATGTGGCTCGCTGGTGTTGACACTAGACTCCCTGGTGTGCACCAACTTATGCCCAAACACGCCATTTCCAGAACTTCTAGTGATATCCAATCATTCGAAGACGTGGGGAGATGATAACACGTTTCTTCGAGTGAACGGCGAGATCCTCTATTCCCAGCAACAGGCCAAACTGATCGTCCAACTCTTTGAAATGAATTTGCACCCAATGCAGATCTGTCTGACGTTCGAGTTTGTTCAGCAAATGCTCCACTTTGTCATGTCTCCCAGCACGGTTTCGTCAAGTCATCACCAAAAAGTGAGTCGTTAGGACTCGGGCGTGTTTGAAGCCGCTAACTCGTTTTCTCTGTGACATCCACAGGAGCAAGAAGTTCGGTCTTTGTTCCTTGGCGACACAGATCTCAAACACGTCTCCAAGCATCGTCTTATTCGTCGACGCAACTCGGACAAAGTGTCTCCTACGAGCCTCGGGTCCTTCAACACCATTAGCCAGGTCGAAGCTCGAGAAGTCACTGGTGGCCACAGTGATGCAAGCGAAGAGCAAGATGACAGCAAACCACCTGCTGGTCATCAGCAACAGAAAGACACTGAACAAGCAGACGACGAAGAGGACAATGATGCGATCACAGCAAGCTTGAATCCCATCAAACAGCGGATAGTCTTCAATCGTGTTCGATTCGGCTCGATCGAAGCGCTCGTGACTTTCAAAAACAAAAAGTCCTCCACGGCAAGTGGACCAGGTGGCACCACGACAAACACAACAACAAGTCCGACCCATTCGACAACCAGCGCCATTGAAGAGCTACGAGGCTTTGAGATCAAAATACATTCGCTCGTGTACTGCGACAAGCAATGCTCTTTGGAGGAGCTGCTGTTACGCATTCGCAAAGACATTGTGATGGACGTGTTGACGCAAGTGGGTCGCCATTTCACCAACTTGACGAATTTCATTCGAGATCACTTTGATTTCCCACTTGCGGCGCCCTTACGATCCACTTTGGACACGTTCTCACCGCGATCCTCCATGGGGGGCGGCAGTTCAACAGCAGCAGGAAGTGGAACTGTATCACCAGCAACGTCCACAGCTTCGACAATGGCATCCGATGGAGCCGTACCTATCGCCACTTCTTCTACACCAACGTCACGGGCTTCGTTCACGTTGGATTCCTCCAAGGTTTTCCAGTTGGAGATGCCGCGCACCGAAAAGGCGATGTCAATGGCTACTTCGCTTCTTCGCCGTGCCGAGCCCGTCGAAAAAGAAAAACATGCAAAGCACACGATCGCTGGTTTGGTGCACAAGCTGCGAGGCAAAAAAGACAAAGAAGATGGAGAAGCACAAGTCCAATCATCCCGCGAATGATCAAATCGGCTTCGTAGGGACCCTGGAAGTATATGTCGCTATGCCATTTGTGCAACGCTAGTTCTCTTAATGCCTCGAGCACAGTGAGTTGTGATGGAAGTGCGTGATGGGACAACAAAGCGAACCGACAACCTGTCATTAACCAGCTGCGCAAACAGCAATCTAACCTTCGGTTTTCGCTCTGGGTCGCTTGCTGCTCCGGTGTTGGTGCGAGGACTACTTTTTGGACTTGACGCCTTTGCCGTACGTGACTTCTAGGAATTTTGGATTGATCTGCAGTTTGGCGGTCAAAAAGCTCACAATCTCGTCCACAAACTGGCCCTGCAGCATGATCTCTTGGCCTTTTTTCTTGTCTTCGCTGGCACGAACGAGCGCTCGACAGCCCCAGCGGCGTTGCGCATCCACTGCAAACTGCTCGGCATCGATACCAAATTGCTGGTTGCCATGCATATCCAAATCCACTCATGTCACTCATCGGGTGATCGGGAGCCTAGCAACGCCACTTGGGTTGAGGACGACTCACCTGGTAAAACGACAAGAGCGTGACCGTATTTTGGCGTTTGCCCTTTTCCGCGTGGATCTCCAGTTTGCGCAGTTCGCCGGCACAAATGCAGGGATCGTGGCCTTCAAAGAGCTTGATGGCATGGTATTTCTACAGTCATACCCCCCCCCCCAGATTCTTTCTTCAGTGGACAACCGCGACCAGGAACCAAATCAACTGCTGTCACAAGATCGTTCGTGCACCTGACACTGTTGGAGAAGCAGTTTGAGAATGTCGGGTCTCGACAGTTTAGTCGGATACCCTCTTGGCGGCGGCTTGCGATTGAACAAGGCATCGGTCAGTGCAGCATTCAGTAAGACCATCCGCTGGTCGACTGGATCCACGAGCATGTTGTCGTCAATGTACTTCATCACAAGTTGACGAAGCGACGCGCCATTGAGCACTTGCTTGGTCTTGTGGCCCTTGGAAGACGAAGATCTGACTTCCAAAGCATTTGGAAGACCCACCGACTCCAAAAGCACTGCGGTGAGATTGGACGGAACAAAGTATTCGAGCACTTGAGGAGCAAATGCGCCGGGAACAAAACCCTGTGGGGTTTGCTCCTATCACTTAACCCGTCAGCTCTTCCTGGCAAACACCATGCCACTCGTCAAAGTGTTCATTGGACCCACCTCGTTGTCTTTGGAAGGATCTTCTTCCATTTCGTATGGTTCGTGAGCTCGGACAGTGCTACCAGGGTCACATACCCAACAGTCAGCAACCCACAGCTGTCAACAGGTTGATTGTTCCGATTGCGCTCTACTCACGGATGGGACTTGTTGATTTGCGTGATGGACTGGACGCCGTCTTTCTCGGTCATTTTGATCACATCATCCAGCTGCATCTGCTTGAGAAACGCGGACAGCTTCTTGTATGAGCTCTTTTGAACGGCAAGTTGCGTGCCTTTTGGACGACTCGGCACTAGCATCGTCGCGTAAAACGCGCTCGCCAGCATCGGCAATTGACTTTGCTTCAACACGCATTTGATCACGTGGAAAAACGTCTTTTCCAGCAACACGTCCATGTCTTTCTTGGCTTGTAGAATCGCTTGTTCATCACGTGGCTGGCGCTTGCCATCTTGGTCTTGTTCTCCATGGATTTCTTGGTCCGCGGTCTCAGGGTCATCCACGTTCAGGTTGAGATCGTCCAGCACAATGGCAGCTTCTTTGTCTTCTTCTTGTACTAGTTTATCTTCTTCTTCTTCTACTTGGTCGTCGTCGTCGTCGTCGTCGTCTTCGCTTTCGTCGTCGTGGAGCGGTTGCATTGGCAGAATGCGATCCGGTAGAAATCCTTCATTGGGTACATGCTTGGGTCCCATTTGCCACAACTCATCACCAAAGGTATGCAGCACTTTGAGCACTTTGCCTTTCTTGGGCTCACCCGCCGACGTACTTGCCGATGACGTGACAATCGCTTGGCCATTGAGGAGAATCTCTCCAACGGCAAACGGAAATGGATTTCCTCTCGCAAACACACATCGCAATTCACGTTGTTGCAGCTTCTGAAGGTCGTCGGGTGCCATGACCACCCCTGGCAGCATCACGTCGGCGCCACGCAACACAAACTGGCTCACGGGCGCGTGCACCACCAAGTAGGGCATCAAATCGGGGCATTTCCAAAGCGCATACACTGCAAGTGCATGGAAACCATGAAAGACCATGATCATCCATCCAATTCATCAGCTTCTTCGATGGAAGGAGAGGGAGGAAAGGACGGCTCAACAGAAAACGTCTGGCGCACCTGTGAACACCAAGTCGCCCTTGCCTGTGAGATCCACGACAATCGGTTCATTCGAATCTTCCAGCACATACACCGTCACGCGTGCCATGGAATGGAACGTGACTTTCTTGAGTGAACACTATGAACCAAAGCATACCAGTGAGCAATCCTGCTGCTGCTGCTGCTGCTGTTGTTGTTGTTGTTGTTGCTGCTGCTGCTGCTCCTCCTCCTCACCATCATGGGTGATCGATGATGACATGACCGACAACAACAAAAGCACAACAACAACAACACATTGGCACCTTGGCAGGGAGCAGGAGTCGTAACAATTTGTCCTCACTGCAAGTGAGTGGGAAGCGTCGACAGAGCTCTTGGCGTAGTTTCTTGACGTCTTTTTGCTTCAACAGGACATTTCCACTTGCTTTCAGCGCTTTGACAAACATTCTGGAGGGTTCCTTTCCTCTTTCCTCTTTCCCTTGTGCTGAGGCTGACGCTGAGGCTGAGGCTGAGGCTGAGGCGGCGGAAGGGACGTTGCTGATTGGTGCAAAGTGTAGGGCGACCCAGCCAATCACCGACAAATTGTATGGCGGCGATCCGAGCTGCCCAAAAACTCCGAGCAAGCCGTGTTACTGCTTTTTTTTTTTTTTTATCAAATGCACAACTCAGACGAGGTTGTTGCCGAGGCTGCGACCAACAAGCATCCGTCATGGACCTCACTCAACCTAACACTACTACCCCATTGCACCTCTGGATCGTCCGTCCTCTCAGTCCCGATCAATGATACCACGACTATTCCAGATTGCAAACGTCAACCGCTCGTCCAAAATCTCTTTGGAAGAATACGCAGGCAGATGCAGCGTGTTGGTGCATGTTCGAGCAAACGGCAAAGCCGTGTCCACATCGCTGGAGGCATCAATGACACGACGTACAATCTCAAGCGGTGGGCGCAGATTCTCCAATCCACCGGCAGGCAAATTGGGACATCCCGTGGCATACAACAAAAATGCACGACGCTGGGCCATCGACATGGCACTCAACACTTGTACAAACGAATGCACCACGCTGCTGTCTTTGGTGTATCCATGGGCCAGCTTGAGACACTTGCCCAGAGTCTCCTGATCCCATGCGATATCGGCATCGCCACACAACTGCGAGAGCAGCTCCGTTCCAGACAGCAACTGCAGTTTCTGCAACGGCAAAACTTCGCCAAGTCCTTGCTGGAAAGCCATCACTTGGGTTTGAATGCCACGACGAAGCCAAATAGTCAACACAGCATCCACGTATTCTGAAAGGTTCTCCAGCGTGACTTCTCGTTCTCCTCCACCTTCCACCAACTCCGTTTGTGTCAAAGGATCCACAAAGGTCAAGCACACCGCCTCGAGCCAATCTTGCGCAGCTTGTCCTTCGATCAACAATTCGCGCTTGCCTTCTTTCATATCATTCACCACTTGGTGCAGAGACAAGAGGATTCTGACGTATCAGAGAGTACGATTTAACAGATGCCATCAGTTCACAGCAAGCAACAAGACAACGCGTGCACGTACTTTCCAGGCGTCAAAAAGATCTGCGGAAGATCTTCCATGAAGATTGCTTCGCCGGTGGCAAGTCGGATGAAATACTTCGACAAAGGGAGAGCCAAAAGTCGCTCGTCCATCAACGCTTTGCCGCAGAGCCGTCTGTACACGCAGAAACACATACAGGTCATCAGCCAACGAACCGCAAATGCAATGCTCGACCATGCTTTCGACATACCCAACCATTCGGAAGCGCTCAATGAGCTTCGGTCGCACTTTGGCATCCAGACAGGGAAATGGGAAGAGTCCACTCGGGTGCCGAATGACTTCCTCGTCATCAGCTTCATCACCAGGCAGCCAACAACACAGCTTCTTGTTCTCTTCTACGCTCTGCAACGCGTTCGCGGTTGCGGAATAAAAGGCAGCGGTCACTCCGGACCCGTACCCACGCTCACCAAGGAACACGATATCCAACATGGCTTTGCGCTTGCCATGCACTTTCATGACAGCTTCTGCAGAGCTCAAGATCCGAGCACGTTGTACTTTGACACGCTCTTTGGGCACAGGAGCAATCGAAATCTCCTGTGCGCTGTTGTAATCCATGGTGATGGAGCTCAAACGAGAACTTGACGAAGCCCCACCAGGTGGATCATCCATGCTAGTATTGCGGTACCAGTTGAGCGATCGAATACACCCAAAAGAAGTCGCACGGAACAGAATCTGGCGAAGATCTTGCGGAAACAGGAACTTGCACATTCGGACGAGTTTCTCGCACCAGGAGGGATATGTTCCACTGCAAATGCATAACACGTCGTGCAATTGTTCCTGAAGTTTGTTGGATACACGAGCGTTCTCCCAGCTTTCACTGACAGCATTTTGCAGATTGGACGACACTGCGTCAATTCCACTGAACAATGCACGTAAGACCCATGTCGCTTCGACCAAATCATAACTAACTTCTGCAAGCTCCGCTTGCCAACTGCTCCACTTGTCGATTCCACTTCCCAGGTCCACCCCTGAAATGGAGATTCGCTGCTGGAGCTCCTGCTTTTTCATGAGCTTGGACTCTTTTGCGGATAGGTCGTTTGCCCACTCTACTTGGAAATCGCAATACAACGAATATGTATACTTCCATGGCGCAACAGCCCACTTGTCTTTGCCGTTTCCGAAATCCTCCAGTGACTCCAAGCACTTCAGCATATTATCGTCCGGCTTGAACGTTTTCATGTTCACGTTGTCACCTGACCCATCTTCTTCTCCGATCGTCTTGACTTGTTGGTCCTCCGCCGACTTGTCCAACGATGCTAAAGCTTCTGGATTCTGGCAACAAGATTGTACATACTGCCACACACGAGCTGCGCGCTTTGGATCACACGCAAAGAGTCGAATCAGAGCAAAGAACCCCTCGGCGTCCAGTAGATGCCATTGGTGCTTGAGTGACGCATGCTTGGAAAACAAGATCAGCTTTTCAATAGGTGAAAATCCATCCAACTTGAGTTCCTTAGTCACAAACACCCACAGCCGCTGTGCATCCCATGTACCGCGAGGCAAAGTTCTCGTTTTACCATTGACAGAAGAGCCATTTCCACTTGTTCGGCGCTTCTTTTTGGGTGGAGTCTTCTTTTCTACAACTGCCAATTCATCGAATTGCTCAAAAGTTTCCATGAAGAATGCACGAATCGCGGGACGGAGTTCGAGACTCGCGTTAGCCTCATTGACTCTCAGGATCATGGACATTGGGTATTCCAACCGCTTCTTTGATCGACGCAAGGTCCCCGCTTCTTCTGCTTTCTTATCATGAAACCCAAGAGCCACGTGAACCTTCGGCGCTACGCGACAGACCCACTTCGCACTCTTCTCGTCAGTGACCATCAAAGTGGCCAATCTCTTGTCCTGGTGTTTTCCTGGTTCCATTTGCCTTCGCTGTTTGTCAGGCTTTTGCAAAGCGACGCCAACGCCCAATCGAGTAGGTGCATCACCTCTTACAGTCTCTCGTGATGGAATCACAGCCATATTCTCTTCGATACGCGCAATTGGGCTCAATCTGGCTCCTCCTCCATTCGAAGTTTCTGCTTCGTTACCATCCCGACTAGAGGGATCATTCGTCTCGTCGGAGTTCCGCGACAACCGCGAGAAGATCATTCGAAGGGGATCGGATGATGTCGAACGAAGAAGGCTCAGTTGCTCCGGACGGTGTTGGCGAAACGGAGAGTTTCGTCCAAAATCACGGCCACCTTGTTGCAACGCAGCAAGCAACCTTGAGCCAAAACCACCCCCACTGCGACTTCCAAAGCAAAGAATGCGCTCCTGATCAACAGAGATGATCAAACTGGGATTTGCGGTCACACCAAAATAAACGTCGACGCCAATCATTGAAGACTCCGTTTCTGTTACACTTGCTCTCGAAGGTCCAAATGAAGGTGCAGGTTGGCTTGAAATATCTTTGATGATTCCTGCAACATAGAAATCCTTAATCTGCATCCAAGAAGGAGGCTGGACCCAGACATGATCGCCGACAGATCGAATCGTAGAGGAGTTCTCTCGTGACGACGAGAGTCTGCGCAAGGTGGGTTCAGTACGCAGGCTCAGAACTGCAGGGTACTTGAATCGGCTTCGTTCGACGTCGACCATGCGACTAACTTTGCTGATTCGAATGTCAAACATCTTGTTGTCCTTCGACACCAAAACAATCTCTCCCAGTAGCCCATCAATATCTACGACGCTTCCCATCTGTGGTGTGTCAGTGCGAGGCCGCACGATCGAGCTCGGCACATTGAAGATATGCTGTCCATCCAACAGCTCGACTTTGGGAATCGTTGCCATGGACTTGAGGCTCTGATCGGAGTCCACAATGGAGGCAGCATACCACGCACCACGAATCTTCCCAACAGCTGGGAATGAACCATCATTCTGGATTTCAATCAGTTGGCATTTGCGATTTGTTCGCTTGCTCTGCTCCTTGCGAGGCTTCTTCAATGCTAGAGTATTCAAGTCAACAGATACTCTCGCAAACACTTCAACAGGTTCAAGCAGTTTCCATGGGCTATCGTGCAGAATACACTCGACGTAATCTTCACCATAGGGAGTCCCAGGGTTAGCCTTGAGCAAATGACAAGTTCGCTTCGGATCGTATCCGCACACCAAGAATCTTTGGTACTCTCCTTCCACATACTTCTGGATTGTCTTGCCGATGAGGTTCACATAGAAAAGAGACAATTTCTCATCCACGACACTAGAACACTTGAAGACAGCTCGTTCAAACGACTGAAAACTCGCCAACGGAGAGGAATGAATTGGACGATTGGGCAATGCACCGACAGATGCTTTTGGGCTTTTCAGCAAAACGAGTTTCAGTTGTCTAGTCAAAGGTTGGAACTCTTTGCCTTTGGTTGTGGCGAAAGTGACTATCGGAAGGTCTTCAGATTGGGTGATCACATTTTGCAAGCGAGCAATTAAATACTTGAGTGCATCAGGGGATCGCTCAAATGCGATTAGCAAGCGGCGCACCGCGCTCTTGTCCAAAAATCCCTCAGGCGAAACATATTGCACCAGAGACGTCATCAACTCGGACCGTTTGAACTCAAACGTAGTGATCGAGTTCGCATGCTCAAACACTTCGACCAAGTCATAAAGCACTGCTTCTTGGTCCTTGGGTTCCAACTCATGCATTGTTCGCAAACGCCGAGCAAGGTTGCGCAACTTGTGGATGTGCAGAGTTCCACTCTCAACACGACTTGAGCAAATGCTGTCCAGCATTCTCAAAGTACGTCCAAAAATGGTGAACGAGAATCGTGAAGTGGATGGAGACTCTGATGCGTCCAATTCATTCAGTTGCCGAACTTGATCATAGATACCACGACGTTCGATTTGATAGCACATGTATGACTTGTTAGCCGATTTGCGAACAAGCGTCACCAGAAATCGAAGCGCGAGCACACAACTCGACCAAGTACCTTTGGATTGCGCAGTCACCGCATCCAATGGTTTTAAGGCCTTTTGGTCTTGTAGTAAGAAATGAACAATGTCCACAATCAAGACAAAATCTTCATCGGTGAGTTCTCGCACCATCGCCGCTGGAGAGATCTCAAAAACCCCGGCCAGTGCTGCGAGAATGGAGCGAGAAAGGTTCTTCGATTCCATACTCCGAATGATTGACAGGAGGCAGTGCACGACTCTGCGGCAAAACTCAAGTGTTTCCGTTTCAGGGATATCCAGGCATTTACTGCTGGCATCAATCTTTGAATTCTCGCCGGCGCCTTCTTCGTCGTCAACTTCCATGTCCTGCACATCATTTTCACGACTTGGCTCTTCCTTTGGTTTCTTCCGTTCAACTTCCTCATCATCGCTCGCTCCTTCAGCAGCTGTTTCCCGTCCATCTTCAATATCCTCATCTTCCTCGATGTCATAGTCATCCTCAAGAAATTCTTCTTCGTCATCGTCGTCCATGGGGTCGTAATCATGCTCACAATCGTCGTCTTCGTCGAAATCCCGAGGAAACATTAAATAATCAGAGTCGTGAGAATCGTCCGAGTGGTCGCTTTCTTCACCATCTTTTTCGTGTCCCTTCTGATGTAACGACAGCAGCTTCTCCATTGGGGCTAATTCATCAGCGGTGTCATCCTGACGCAGAACTTCGACACTCTTCAGCACATCGACCCCTTCGCGGTCAGCGGCACGCACGCTTGCTCCACATTGCAAAAGAAACGATACGACATCACACCGCCCTGCTTTTGCAGCAACATGCAGTGCGGTACCCTTGCGCCCACACAAATGAATGTCCGCACCACGCTTGACCAAAAAGCGCACCATGTTAAGCGAGGCAAACTCGATGGCGATATGAAGTGGCTTATCGATTTCGTTGCCGTAAATATCTACCGTCAGCGGGAAGTTCAAATCAGCCCCATCGCGAAGTAACGCATACACAGCAGGAAAGCAGTCAATACGAATAAACTCCAGCAAGAGCTTGCATAAGACGTTCGGATCCTCCCAATCATTCATACAGGGATCCTTGGAATCAAAGCATTTGAAATCTCTACGACGATCGGCGGTTTGCTTCTTGATGTAATCATTGCACACGATGCGAGTCAACATCAGCATGAGCTTGAGGGAGCAACTCGCCAAGGTTGATGATCCATCACGAAGCAACACGTGGATGCCATCAAATAGCTCGATGTAGATTCGCTTTTCAATAAATAATGTCATCAACGCTGAGCGGCTGTCGAACAGGCAGATCAACAGCGATATCACCGTGTTACGACACTCTTCAGATTCATCACCATTTGAGTTGATGACAATTCGCACTAATTGTCGCAGGGTTTCTTCTTCGATCAATTCCGTGAAATGCTCGTATTCGACTGGAACCCGATTGACTGTCAAAAGGAAGCATTTGGCAATTCGAACATGTAGTTCAGCTTTTTTGTGTTGTAATCCTTTGCGCAATGCCTCACCCACTTGTTTCACACGAGGCAGTGTCATCACGCAATCACTGGCTAAAGAACCCTTTGCCTTTGAAGTCAATGGGTTCTTTGGGGGAGAACTATTGCCCCACCGCATTCGCGCACAACAATGCTGTAAAATCTCCACTGCATTTCCCAGCATATTGACATGGAATAAGTCGGTCTCCATCAGTTTCATCAAAAACTCCAAAAACGCTTCGAAACGGTTGCCACTGCACAACTCTTGCAATGCAGAGCTTTCGTTTTCACACGATACCATGATTCCGTTGAGGCATTCCTCCACGATCATCACCTGCGTGTGTTCAACTTTTGTCGCGGGCTGACCAAGCTCATCCTGAAACAGTCGAAATGCGGTGAGGATGCTTTCACGTTTCAGCATCATGTGATCCATTTTCAACAAGTAGTTCATCGACTGACAGGCTAATAAGCGCACTTCCGAGCTTTGCTTTTGTTCACCATTGCGAAAGATCTCCAGCAAAATATCATACAACCGTGGATCTCGAGATTGGTCATTGGAGTAGGTGCTCAAGAACAGCGAACTGTTACGAATATCACCCCATTCTGAATCCGTTGATGCCTCAGTCATCGCAAGCGTGTGGGTCAGAGCCTGAAGCATGTCCACTAGCTTGGCAGAAGGATTCTTGCCCAATTCCTCCAAGTCATCCAGCACCACGCCATACGCCGTGCGTTTCTTCTTCTTTTTGCTCTTCTTCTTCGGTTGTTTTGCATGGCAAGTGGCACACCGTTCACCACTTGCAACCGCTGCATCACAAGTCTTGCAATGCCATTCCGATCCTTCCCCACAGCCAGTGCCGGAGCAAGCCACTGGCGTTTTCTTGGCCTTTCCCTGCTGTTTTTTATCGACATCGCCGTCGTCGTCATCCTCGTCGTCATCCTCGTCGTCATCATCGTCGGCACTGTCATCGTCATCGTCGTCGTCGTCGTCGTCCAGTTCTTCGACTTCGGATAAATCAAACGACATGGATCGTCGCGCAAACAACGGTCGTGGATTCATCGTGCCACAGACGATGCACATGCGCGACATGCGTGAGTTCTTCATGGTGCACGCCACACAACTCCATTCACTCTCACTCGAATTGTCTTCTTCTTGCTCTCGAGTTCCACGCTCGGAAGATTCATCCCGCGTGATCGCAGCATCTGGTGCGGTTGCTGCGGTTGTTAGATGCGTGGGTGGGGGTGCACCATCATTCCCAGCCACCAAACTCGCTTCACGAGTGCTTCTTGGATACGACTCTCTTGTACGAGTTGTTGCCCGCTTGCGTTTTTGCTGGTTTACGGGGCGTCGGCTGTCACACATCTCGCAAAGAAACCGTTGCGCACCATTCAAAAACGTACAGGCGGTGCATGCCCATGGGTGTGTGGACAAGTCATCTTCCTGTTGTTCTTCGTGCCCTAGTGCGACGACCGCAGCAGCTGGTGGATGCTGAGCGGCGGCAGTGGTCGTTGTCTGCGCGTGGGTACTGGCCTGGGCATCGGTCAATTCGTCGCTTCCGCTGGTATTGCTACTGCTTCGATCGCGTCGTGGGCGCTTCTTGTCTTTGCGCTTGGTGCGCAGCGTTTGACTTTGACTGCTTTGACTCTGACTCTTGGCTTCAGTGTTCATGTCTGCTTCCTTTTCCTTTGGGCCGGCGAACTGACTGACTCACGGACTGACGGACTGACGGACGGACGGACGGACGGACGGCGATCTCCCAAATCTTCTAAAGGAAACACCCCGCCTTTTCCTTTTTCTTCTTTCGGCTGTTGTTGCTTCTTCCTTTTTTTTTTCTTTCTGCTGAAAAGCACGCTCGGAATTATAATTCTTGCGCGCCAAACACAAGGGAAAGCGGCGTTTTGAGGGCCAGCGGAATACCGGTGACGGTTGAGGGGTACTTGTACAGCGCGATACAGTAACAGTATAATAACGCTGCTGTGGATTGCTGGTTTTAATCACCCCAACTGGCGGCAACAAACACTACAGACTCCAACCGGCCTCCACGGCCATCCAAAATAAAAAAACAGTTGCATTCGTGGAGTGTTTGAAACAGTTGGTGATGCGCAGGCCTGTCCTGATAGTACTGTCCTGCATTTGTTATCAGGGACTATCGGTGGCGCGAAAGCGCCGCGTCCCACAGCAATAGGTTGGGTTCAAGGACCAACCAACCCTGCGTTAGTTTTCGTCGGAAACCAATTCGCCCAAGAGCTGCATGCAATTGACTGCTGGAAACAGCACCAGTCGATGGTTTTCGGTGTCAAAGAAGGCCATGTCTTTGGAAGTCACAATCTCAATGGAAAACTCGGTCGGATCAACTGCCTGTTTGGTGTTGTTGGCCACCCACGACTCATCAAACAAACGTCTCTTGCGGTTGATCTTGGGTTGACGCACCGCGCGTGCATACAAAACTCCGTCGTCCACGAGTTCCATCAACAGTGTGCGCGTGTCGAGTATACTCAGACAGCGCAGCATTTTGCGACGAATCTCTTGTTCGCTGATCCCCGGTAGACTCATCACAATGTTGACCACTTTGCGCTTCAACATCGAACTCGCACTGAGATTCACGGTACCATCGAGATGACGCCATGGACGCGAGATCACAGGATGGTCTTTGTCAAAGACAAACCGCAGATTGGAGTCCGACGTGACCGTTTTGGTTGAAATGTCTTCTTCGAAACGATACGGGTGCGACAGCCAGAGATCAGCATGCGTTTTGGAGACGTATCGAAGACCTGCAAACCCATTGACTTGCAGAACGAGACCCGCTGCCACCAGATGCTGCAATTGGGCGGCCAGTAATAGAGGTAGCTTCTCCAGAGCCCACTCCGCAAATGAGAACTCTTGAGGTTTGAACTCCTCCACCATTTCTTCAATGGACAAACCATCGAGGCCAGCGTTGTTGAGCAAGTCCATCAACTTCTCTTCCTCTAGCCGCGACCCCAGTAGCTTTTCGAGTTTTCTCGTTTCCGCCGATGTCAATTCATTTGCCACCGTCGTCTCAAAGTGGTTGGTAGTAGAGAACGCTTGGGATGCTTCGAGCTTCCGTGCATCTACCTCCGTGGTAAACACTCGCGACTTTAGGTTCCAGTATTCGTTGAGGAAATCCTCGGGATCAGCACCGTATGTCAGCAAGTGACCTTCGAAACCTTTCGGGTGTTTCTTGGCCTTTTGTTTTTTCTTCTCAGGTTGACTACATTCGGTGCGCAACACGGACGATCCCATGGCCATGGAACTCAACTCGAATGCAAGCTGACCAGCACTTGGATTCGCCTGCACTTCCTGGTCGAGGAAGGCATTGTTGTTGTTGCTGCTGCTGCTACCACGGGACTCCATTTCTTCCGCAAGATTCTCGTTGGCAAATGCAGCATACTCGGCGGCATTGTTGAAGATCTCTCGTGAATGCACAAGCACACCTGGGATGCGAGATTCTGATAGTCGCGAATGCACCAGAAAGCCTCGCTCCTTTTGATTGTCACCTGTGAGACGTCTAGGTGTACAAGTGATTCCCAGAATCCACAAATACCTCCACACCAGCTTGACTTCTTCTTCTTTCCAACGGGAGATCAACGAATTGGCCAAAGCTGAATAGTAGCTCGCTTTTTCATGGAAAATGATCTGCAAGGCAAGAATCAACAGCGCACTCAGACTGGGGTTCTTTCGAATGATATCTTCTTCATGAAAGCGGCCGCTAGGATTCTTCATGAGCGTAAAGGACTCTTTCAGCTTCTGTAACTTGGATCGAAAGCCAGGAAGAGGTGTCAGCTCTTTGATGCGTCGCATACAATCAACGGGTGATTTCTGAATCGTTTTGCCAAGTCCTTTCCAGGTGAACTTGGTTCGACAGAGTTCAGGGGATCGAAATGCGATCGATTCATTCCCAGTTTGTAATGCCAACGGGATCGTGATCAACCAATAGTAAGGAATCTTCTCAAGGTAGACCTCCATGAGCTTCAGGTCCTGTTCATGAGTCCAATCCTTTTGTCGGTTGGAGAGCCGAGCCCCACGCCGGTGCTTCAATGTGAACGCTTTGCCTCCGATGTTGCTCCCAGATTCCTTGTCGCTGGCAGACCGGTTTCGAAGTCTTTGCTGCTCTGCTTTCAGCAACGTAGCTCGTTTCAACTTGGAAGGCAAGGTTCGGTCACCTTCTGGATTTCGTTTTCTTGGTAGTCGTCTATATTTTCGTGCTGTTTGCAACTTTACAAAAGTCGTTCCGGTCGCGAACGCTGACCAAGTACGCATGTTTCGAGGGTTGTGATCGCGGAGAGCAGCTGGGAGAACTATTTCCCTGGGCTTGCTGCCTTCGGAAGTCAGAGATCTCGGCTTGGTTGACCTCAATTCGCCACCATGAACAGACAATGCAGCCAAAGCTTTCCAGTATTCGAGCGCCTTTTTGATGGACGTGATTTCGTATTGCAGAGGAACGCGACCTGTGACCACTTCCGTGGTACTTCGAAACGAAAACTGCGGGCAATACACAAAGCAATGCTCCAAAGCCTTGTGGTTCAGAACCGTGGAGCCCATTCGCAAGTGCATGCGAACCCTCTGGAAGAGCCGATAGCGCGAACCTGAAATGGTACGATACACTGCTCTCCTGACAACTTCATCCACATCGCCAGTGGTTGACGAAGCAAGAGCCTCCATCATGGTCATCTCGCGTTGCTCAACTCTTTCAATCAGTTGCAGCTCCATCATGACCCTCAAAAAGCGATGACTGCGTTCGACTTCAGCACCGCGAACTTTTCGTTGTAGGTCGCTCGGCAAGGCGTCCCATGGATCACCTTTCTGGATCGCAAGGCTCACTTCGTGTTCTTCTTCGTCACTCAGTAAGTCACTCAGCCCAATGATTTGGATAAACTCCTTGATGGAAAACATTTCAAGCATCTCGGTCAACGAGAATTCCCATGAGTTCTCGATTTGGTCCTCATCTTCAGGCATCTGTGCTTCAGAAGTCTGGCGAACATTATCCAGACCAAATCGTTTCAACAGTAGCAGATGCAACGCTCGGATTCGATACATGACACCAAAGAAGCTCCCCAAACGTCTTGCTTGATTGGACATGTCTTGAAGCTTCTTGCGATTGACGACATGTTTGTACGTCACCGTGGCGCTGGGATGGACACTTCGGAAAGCACCAGACTTGTTCTGCACCAGCACGTGCTGCACGTTCGAAATATCGTAAGCCTCGCGAATCTTCTTCTCCTGATCCTGTCGGCAACGCGCAATGAACCGCTTGATCGCTTCGGTATCCTTCTGATACTTAGTCAGCGCAACACATTGAGTCTCCCGATATCGTGATCGAACCATTCGACACGGAATTGCGATCATCATGCGACACACCACGCCTTCTTTAACAAGTTCGGTGATGATTTTCATCACGGTCCGTTTGTCGATGCATCGGAATTTCGACTTACACCCCGTTGACGTGAATCGCGCTTCATCTTTTTGGGCCTCGTAGTGGTTCAAGTCCTTGAGCAAACGAAAGATCTGTAAGATCTCAACTTCTTGCAGACGCTGAACAATAAACCGCCGCCGATCATCTGAAGTCGAGAACACCAGTGATTTGGAGCTAGCTTCTCGCATTGATTGAGCGTTTTCCATCAGCGACTCGGGTTCTTTCTTCACTTTGTTTGGGGTGGGGTGCTCCTGGTGCTGATGCTTTTTCGCTTGATCCGGCTGCTGCTCAGCTTGATCAACTGGATTGCTCTGATACCTAGTGTCGTTCATTTGACTCATTATAGCCGCTTGTGGTGCATACATTCGGTAGAGCGTATTCTTCTTGACCACTACTTTTTCGACCCGCAGACCATACGAACTGATCAACACTTGGGCCAGTTTGTAGGGTAGCTTGAATGACGGCACCACCAACAAGTCACGAATCTCCGGCACGGTTGTACCAATCGATGCCCGCTCGCAAATCAACGCAAAAATCTGTTCCATGATCCCTTGCTCAAGGATAGGACCTTGCCCTGCGTTTTTCGTACCAAGAGTTGCCCCATCGCTAATGTCTTTCAAGCGAACGCACCAGAGTTTTCGCCCAACTTTGCTTTCCCCTCCTCGAGAATTGCATCGCGCCTGGAAAAGCTCCAGCGGAAAGCCTTCGGGGTTTAATCGAGCTTCCACCTCGAAACTTTTGCGGATTCTTTCTTGAACCCGCTTGTTGTGTCCTAATTCTCTTCCAATATCCGCAAACACACAACTCTCTTCGTTGCGACTCCTAATCATATGCGCAATAATCTCGGCAAGTTCCAATGCTCCAGTCCGATCTTCCATATACGCATCTTTGCCAATCATGGAGGGATGGAAACGGTGCACAAAGCGTTTGAGATGCACCACATTGAAGCGTCTAGTGTTTGCAACCACCATATTCTTCTGGATCAGGTTCCTGGCGATCAACACATCCAAAGGATAGTGCACCTTGACCATGTTGCCATTGGTAAATCTCTTGGCCAATTCATTCACGACGATGCCTCGTTCATGGGCTTTGCCGATCATTTCGAGTACATCGAAATTCTGCGAATTCAATTCAGACAGCGATACTTCGTCTACACCAAGCGCACGAAGACGTAAATCCTGGCAGGCCACCACTTGAATCGCGTATGCAGTGGATGCAAACCACTTGGAAAGCGTATCAAATCCTACAGATGCCAAGTCCACCTGAACTCTTTCCCTGCATTCCGCCGTGACAACCGCATCCAGCTCGCTGGCGTCGTCCAGTGTCACTGGCTGACGCACGACTTCCTGGTCATGGGCATCATTGGACTGGGAAGTCTTGCCGGTCTTGTCTTGCTTTTGCTTTTTCGTGGCTTTGCCAGCGGCCTTGTCGTCGACGTCGTTGCGCTTGCGCTTGGTGGATTGGCTCTCGCTGGTTGGTTCGATGGTTGCAGTGGTGGCATCTGACGGCGTGGAGCTTTTCACCAGGTAGAAATCCAGTTTTGATTGCATTTTACGCAATACATTCCACAAAACCACTTCGAATCCGTGCTTGGATAGCCCATTTACATCCTCATTTGAGTGTGCCGCGTGGCTCCGAAAGACCCGACGGAACACCTCTTGGAGTGTGATGCCTTCACGACCTTCCAAAGCGATCTCTTCCAGCGATCTCGACATCAGCTGATGCATTGGAAGACCGCGCTGACTGGTCACAGATCGCACTGAAGAAGGTGGTAGCGTTGACGACGTAGCAGGCCCGGCGTTCAAGTGCCAATTCCATCCATCCGCAGCAGACGACTCCATTGTTTGTTGCACCAAGAGCCTAAACCAACCTTGAGACCGCAGGGAGGAAACCGTAAGGACCGGTAGTAGTTTGTGTGGGCCACATCATAATCCACGGAAAGACCATCATTCTTGACGAGCTTCAAATCAACAACAGCAACATGCACCTGGTGCGCCTGGACAAGCAAAGCGTCGACTTGATTGCTGCTTCCCATGCGATTCCGACCATTTGTGAAGCCATGCAACAAGGTTCGACGGAATAAAGAGACCAAATGGGGTCATTGCGTCTCACCGACTTGTGATGAACACCGAGCACAGCCATCTACAATGCTCTTGACGCACGTGCCTCGACGCTTCATGTGACCCTGGATCTGGGAAATCGAAGTTTCAGTGTCGCCGACAATGGTGGATGAGAGAGACTTGGGAGACGGAAAGAAAAGCTTGCTGACGGGAAATACGTCGACCCATGCATGCCAATGTACCAACAGGAGAAGGCATTCCAAGCGAAGGACTGTACGAACTGATTGGAGAAACGCATGGTAGGAAGTGGTTGTGGCTGCCATCATGGTTGGCTGTGAGTTGAGAGAGCCAAAGTCTCCATCTTCTGATGTATTGATCCTTTGGCCCAATGGAATGCTTGTGACTCTACGTAGCTTCCTCCAAGTGCAATTTCCTCTGTCATTCAGAGGCACAGGAATCGGACACGAAAGAGAAGAGCCACAGCGATTCCTTCTCGTCCGAAACGGTAGGATCACAGTATGGATTCAAAGGGGAGTTCTTGGTCATGCTCGCGGCCATTGGCCACGTGGAGATTACGAGTCGAAGAAAGGGAGCGTGGTCGACGTTCAAAAAAGTGATCAAAGTGAGTGACTGAGCTCTGTCGCATCGTGTGATCTCGTTTGTACTGAGAGAATCTATGTGGATCAAACAGCACGGAGTCGTCGAATACAATTCACGAACGACCACCACGCGTACTTCTTATGGAACAACTCTAGTGGTAACCGATTTATTTGCCAACCTCAGTCTGCGAAAGCGCGAGTTGGAGCAAAACAAAAAGCACCGTCAGAGAATGCTGGAAACCATTCGGTCGTTTTGCTGGAATCTATCCCTCATTTGGCCGGCCGTCTCGATTCAAGTCGTGGACAAGTGTCCGTTGTTTGGATCGATTTGCGTCTTTTGTGCCGGCGAAAGATACCCATGACTTGTGCTTACGTGGATATGAAACAGCAACCTCGACCAGGGTCTTCCACACGCCTGGCACTGTCAACTGTCGTGAACGATTTCAGCTCGCCTTTGGCAACACCCTTGGCGAGTCCTTACAAGTATGTGATTGTGTGATCAAAACAAGAGCTGCATTCTCGTGCATGTCGGCTGCTCTAATGCGAGTCTCGATTCATGATGACTGCTTAGTATGTTTCGTACGAGACTAATCATGGATCCTTTTCGGTTCATGGATACATGTCATTGGTTCAAGATGAACAAATGGAATTCTTGGAAGTGAACTCCCAGTCTTTCAAGCAAGCAAGAGCTTCGTATCAGTACGCCTTTTTCGATCATCAGTGGATCTGTTCGTTCCATTCAGAGGTTGCAAAGACGTTGAATCAAATGGCGCTGACTCTTGAAGCAGGTACTCGTTCCGAATTACACAACAGAGAAGGCAACTTCTAGAGTTTTGATGCTGTGATAATGATACAGGAATTCCCGTTTTTGTTTTGATTATCCGATGCTCCGAAGCGCAGTTCGACCTGGTGCAAGAAACCGGCGAAAAGCATGTCTTGCTACGAAGCCCGGAGTCTTTCATGCAGTTTCTTCGCAATTTTCTCCGTGTACGCTTGGTATTGGTCTTCTGAGAAGCATCTCTCCTGATCGCTGGATTTTGTGCAATCAAGTTTTGTTACAACCATCGTGCAAAAGCAAGAACCACTGCTCGAAATGTGAAAGACAACGCAGTTTCCATTCAGGTCAGCACCATTCTTTCCCTGTGATCTCACCCAACAGCAAGAATCACACACGACAAGTAACAAACGCTTGTTCCTGACGAGATGTCTTTTTCAGGGCAGCGACATGATCCAACTACCTGCTACCCAGACTGATCCTGTGGATTCATCCTCCACAGTTGAGGATTCCATTGTGACTGTACAAGAAGAGCAAATGGATCAACGATTTGACCCTTCGGACACTCAACCTGCTAGACACCCCAAGGTATACTTCACGTGTACATCAAAACAATCCGTGCTAAGACATGTTCGCGGTAATCTTGTAGATCAACCACCGTGAGTTCGAGAACACGATGAGTGTGAGATGGGCGAAGACATGGGTTTGTGTCTTGAACTCAGATTTAACGAGTTGTCTGCACACAAGCACCTTCTAGTTGGTGATGATCAACACTATCCGTTGAGCTTTACTTGTCGAGAATGTGGATCTGTCAACCTCACAAGTCCCGCTTCACAGAAGTATGAAGTCACGGATGGAACAATTCTATTGAGTCTCTAGTAATGGACATGTTGTTTTCCTTTTTCAGATCAGAACAAACGAGCGAACACTTGGATCAAAACGCGCAGGATCGCTTAATCACACAAGAAGTAGCGGTCAGTCCCCAAGTGCACACTTCTGTGGTCGAGCAAACCTTCGAGAGCGTTTTCTTCGCGTCTACCAGAGCAATGTGGCGGACAGAAGCCAAGGTATGTGATGTTCTTCATGATAGATATCTAGTAGTCCACAATTGACTCGTGGTCAGGATCCAGCTACTGGATTGCTTGAAGAAGCGTTGGTTGCGAGACACAAACAACCGTGGAGTTCCAGCTATTGCGTTGAAGGATTCAAAAGGCTTGTGGATAAAGACCAATCACGTCTCAACCAACATTTGGCTTTCACATCCACTGAGCAGAACGATCAGGTCAATGGCGAAAAGCCGGAATCGACCTATTTCCAGCAGGGTCACGTGGTCGACGATGCATCCCGCATCAAGACTATAACCCGACAAGCGAAGCATCTGTTAACCAACTTGACTCTTCCCAAAGATGTGCGACGGTGCTCAAGCATTCCAGATTCACGAGCTTGCAGAGTCACAAAGCAAATGCTGCAAGAAGCTCGAGTAGTTCGCCAAGTGGATAAAAAGTTCATTCTTGTCGTGATGCCTCAACATCTGAAGCAGGACAGCGACTCTCTCGGAGAGCATGATGCCCGATCTAGTGAGACACCAGCCGATTTATTGATCTGTATTGATCAGCACGCTGCGGATGAACGCGTTCAACTTGAGGAACTGGAAGACGGGATGTTTGGCAGCGACGGCAACGAGAGAAACGTTGAAGTGGAACTAAATGATCCGCCCCAGCGCTTGATGGTTTGTGCGAAGGAGATTGGTGTTTTGTCGGCATTCGGCGAAGTTGTTCGAGACTGGGGATTTGAGTTTGATATTATCGAAGATGAAGGTGAGCAAGGTGCGAGTCTCAATCAGTTTACTCGAGTTGCGTGTGAAGAAGACAACTATAAAGCAAGGATGGTTCAGCTTAAATCCTTTCCACGGGTTGACCGACGCGTCGCCAATGCTGAGGATTTCCGCGAGTATCTTCGGCTCATTGCTGAGCGAAGTATCCACCAGTGGAGTTCAATCCCGGAGATTCGTCCGCCAGTGATTACGCGCTTTTTACATTCGAGAGCGTGTCGAAGTGCCATCATGTTCGGTGATTCGCTCAGTTTGTTTCATTGCCAGGAACTCATCAACGGGCTCAAGCGATGTCGATTGCCGTTTCAATGCGCGCATGGACGGCCATCCATCGCTCCACTAGTGGAACTGAGTCCTTCACCATCAAGTTGCTCGACGAGCACAGAAAGCAAGTGATTAAGCGAGAAAGATTGCGTCCGAAACGTTGGTTTTCTATTGTCAAAACACTCTTCCAAATCACTTGCTGTCCGAGCTTCGTCTACCACAAGGCGGCATGTCAACGTGAGGAGATCCCATTCCGGTCTTGTCGTGGCTCGTGTCAGAACTGTACCTGTTTGACGGATCGTTCCCGAGAGCTGAATTGATACGCCGAAGCTAACACCATCGGACAAGCCATCGACATCAGCGCTTCCATTTCCCGAACTCGTGACTTCTTTTTCTTTGCCTACCATTCCGTTGACTGGTTGAAGAGAGTCGGCACGTGCATTGGGCATTGAGCCCTGTCGAACCATCTGCGGTGGAGTTGAGATGGGCACTGTGTGAAACCAATGGATCGGTGACTACCACAGTATGAGCTGCAAGCCACAAATTCATCAATGGCACCTGTTCGAATGGTCAATCGCGACACTGTTGGGGCTTGCGGTGCCGCTTGAACACGTTCTTCTTCCTCGTCTTCATCATCGTCTTGCTCTTCTTCCTCGTCGCCGTCTTCATCGTCATCCACCTCATCACTTGTTTTGATCGCATCAATCGCCTGGTGGTCAAAAGTTTGACGAGATGAGCGAGATTGATAGAACGTCATGGTTCTTTGGTTGTTGGAGAGTTCAGGTCACTTACACAAAGAATGCGTTCGCGATGCAAACGGTTCTTGATGCCGTATTCGTTGATCAAATCGCTTTCGGTGAGCTCCAACAGCATTGTTCCGTTGCATTGCTTGTCTTGGAAACGGTGCTAAGAGTGGGATTCATTCCATTTGGGCAGATTAGTAGATTGAAGTTCATTGTTGCGCCATTCGTTGCCAGCTTACCACCACTTCGCCCACACCAACGTCTTCGTGAAGCCACAGACATACATTCTCGACGTTCCATTCCGCCACGACTTGTGCCAGTGTGAGTTGATCTTCTTCACCATCTTCTTCTTCTTCTTCTTCGTCCTCCTCCCCTTCTTCTCGGTGTTCATCGCCATCTTCTTCATGCTCATTGTGGTCCGGAACTCTCGATCCTGCACGTTGGGCATTGGACGCTGCCACGGCTGCTGTCGTTCCACCAATGAGTTGCGAAAGCACTTGACTTCGTCGAGCTGCTGGCATGGACACCGAGGGATGTTAGATGGCTTGGCAAGACATCCACTGACTGGATCTGTCACCTACCTGGATCAACAGCAGGTGCAGTGAATGACGATGTTCGTGAGACAGGTGTCGACATGGACGCAGTAGTTGGAGGAGGTGGAGGAGGCGGCGGCGCCGATCCAGCCAACATCATAGAAGCCGACACCGAACTCGACGATACTGTTGATGCGGTGCCGCCGCCAGACACTGAGGGCTTGATGGCCGAGCCAGGAATGAATTTGCAATTGGTCGAATGCTCTACAATGGTGTCGGCAGGAAACAAATCGCAGCATCGAATGCATTTGATGGGACGTTTGACACATCGACTTGCGTGGGATGCAAGCGCCGTGAGCGGCATCTATAAAGACCGACAAAATCATCAGATCCCAGGGATCTTTGTGGCCGTGAACCATTTTCATTCAGTGACTCTACCATCTCGTTGCAGTACGAACACGCTTTGGAACTCTGTCGACAGTTCGCTTCGTGGCGTGCGAGGTCACGCGAGATGATGACCATGTTGCAGAATTGACAACGTTTGGGCTTCCAGTCACAGCTGTAGAGTGTGACAAGCGTTGACCCAGAAAGTTACCATGGTGCAAAGCAGTCCGAAAACCAACCAGAATGGCTTGACTCACCTTTGCTCGTGCGATTCGATGTCTTTTGCAGGGAACTCTTCATCGCAGAATTTGCATTCTTGCTGCAAGATGGAGTCAAGTCAGTCAGTCCGCGTTTTTGATGGAGTGGGTCGTGTATGCGTCGAACATTGGTGGTTACCTTGTCCGTTGAAGAGGAAGCAACTTGTGGTGCCTTGGAGACAGAAGACGACTGATCTGCTGTTTGGGGATGCTGCTCAAGCGCTGTACTAGCGGACGTCGAAGTTGATCCACTGGGCGTTGGACGCTTTGGACATCTCGTTAACAAATGCTTTTGAAGTCCTCTTTGCAGGAATTTGCCTCCACAATCGTTTGGACATGACACGAGTCGACAATCACAAGTGTTGATGTGGTCTTGAAGCTCGTTGGCCTTTTGACGACGAAGACAGTGCGGACATTGCTTGAGAAGCATTTTCTCGCAGAGAACCTCATGGCTGGAGAGCTCGATTGGATCGAATTCCAACAGACAATGGGTGCATTGACGTTTCTGGTCACTTGTCGAGGTTGTTGCGGGGGTGGTCGTTGTTGTGGGTGGTGGTACGGACGAAGATGTGGAGGTGGGGGCACTGATTGATGGTGCCGACGATCCAATGGCTTGTGAGCTGGTGCTTCGAATTGATACTGGCGCATCCGCCCGGAAGTTGGCGACTTCTTTAGACTGTTCTGCAGCAGCCATGGCAGCCTTAGCTTGGCTTCCAAAAAGCTGCTGCATGAGCGATGGTCGATTGTTGCTAGTAGTGACAGACGGGGAAGCAGCAGGGGGCGATGCCACCGCGTTCGAAGGTAACGACGCATTGGGAATCTCAGCGAAAGCTGACGGTGGTCGTGCGTCGGGTCGAGGGGAAGCAGCTGCAAGCAAATGTGCTGGTGGTGGTGTCGAAGGTGGCGGGGGAAAAGACGGTGGACGCTTTGGTGGAAGGTCAGGTTCACTGCGTAACTGAGAAGCACTCTTGGCGCATTCAAGCGGTGGACCGCTTTCACTGGTTGGTGTTGGTGCGGTATTCGCCGGGGTTGTGGAGCCTGCAGATGCCTGACGCATTTCAAGCTACCCCAAGAAGTCTCTCAGAACCAAGCAAAGCACCTCTAGGAGCCAACAAAGACAGGAGGAAATCCTACCTCAGCCTTTCGACGACTCTCGACGCGTTGTTTGGCCATTTCCGCTTCTATCATGGCGCGTTTCGCCGTTGACTCGAGCGCGCTCTGGACTTTGTCTACTGATGTTGGAGTGGTAGCTGGAACTGGAGGTCCTGGGAGTTTGATCGCATCTGTCCGCGCAGTCTGCTGAGGACGTTGCTGCGATGATTGCGCTGGTGGATCCGCTACTGAAGTCTTGGTGGTAGCCGCTACGATGGAGATTGGTGGTGGGGGATAGTTTGGCGGTCTGATGGACGCTGTGGGTTTCATTGTTGGTGGATGAACTTGCGGTGGTAGATGTGATTTAGCAGCATCAGCAGTAACAGAACAGTCTTTTCCTGGAGCAGCCACCGAAGAACCAGAAGACAGCGGTGGAGCTGGAGTTGACGATGTGGAAGGAGGAACTGGAAGTGCAGGCTGACTTGACGGTTGGATGCTCTTTGGTTCAGCATTCAATTCTTGACCACTCGCAAGCGGTGATTGTGGTGCTGGCGCGGCTTTTAGGCCTTCCATCGCTTTTGCGGTTGACGAGTCTGCTCCACCACTGCTGTTGGTCACCTTGGTGGTGCTCGTCGCAGTTGATTGAGTTGAACCGCTATTGTTCTCGTTGGAAGATGAACTCTCAGAAAGCACAGTTTTCTCAGGTTCACTTCCTGCGGTTGTTTTGGCGGCAGCAGTGGACAGAGGTTCTGCTGCAGTCATCGGACCAGCAACCTTTGTCGGTTCGAGTGTGCTGGTTAATGCTGAGGCAGGTGTTGGGACAACTGGCAATGAGACTGCTGAGGGCTTGGCAGGAATCTCAGGTATGCCACTCGGCACACTTGAAGCGAGTGTAGTTGATGCTGTTGAGGGTTTCTCTTCCCTTGGTGGTGGTGCCATGGACGGCAAGGTAAGATTCAGGTGTGGTCGCGGCGATAAAGAAACCATTGCCTGCTGGCTGATGGAAATCTGTTCCAACAAGCGTTTGATTTGCTCAAAGGCCATGACAGCGTATGGGGCCCAAGTGTGCTCACCACCACCGCTTCCCGTTGCTGAGGAGTTCGACGACGATGGTGACGACGATACTGACGACGATATATGGGATTGTAGCATTTGCTCCACCACGTGAAGCTTGTCTTCCACCTGAGTGAGCCTGGACTCGGTTTGGATCTTCAAGAGCTTTTGAGAGTTCTCCACATCGAGGTTCCAGTTGGCGGCCTGCTTCTTCATCAAGAGAATCACTTCTTCTCTCAACAAATCGTGGTGTTTGCCACAGATCATGGTGATTTGATCGATTTGCTGTCGGCGGGGGCTTCGTGGTCGCACGCGTCGCTTTTGACTGACTCTTGGGGTACAACGGATGCAGGATGCAGGAGTCGTGGCTTGAGTCGACGAGTTCATAGAAGCCTGGCTTGAGTCCTGTCGGCTCTTGTCCTTCCACTCTTGCAATTGCCGTTGAACGAGGTGACCCAACTTCGCTTCCATCACTTCTTCACGACAGTGGTGCTTAATCGATTCAATTTTGTGGTCTATTTGGCTCTCCGCAGTCTTCAGGTTTCGCGTTGTCTCGTTGGATACAGACTCGAGTTGCATGCGAAGTGATTTCTCCGTGAACTCCAACTGTTTCTCCAATTGCTTCTGTTGTTCGTCAGCAAAGTCAGCATCATCAAGAACACCAAGAGCATGAGTGGGATATATAAGCCACCAACAAATCCCTGTCATATTGATAGTGTACCTGAAGCGACTTTTCTATCGAACCAGCCATGTTGTCGGTCCAAGAAGATTGAATCGACGCCAAAGATTGGCTGACTTGATGTGCCACTTGTTCTTTGATGCTGGCTTGATGCTCTTCGGTTTTCCAGCACGAGCAGGTAACTGGTGCGACCGGACCAGAAGCAGCCGCAGTCTGTGGAGGTGGTGCTGGAGCTGGTGCAGTGCCCATGACGAGCAGTTTGCTGTGGCCAGCTTGCAATTGTTGGATCTGCGTTTTCAACTCGAGCAGTTCTTCCGCCTGGGAAGTGACTTTTTTGGTCAGTGAATCCAACAGCAAGTTGCTCGAGCTGGTAGTTCGGGTCACATCGGCGATTTGCGTGGCTTGGTGGTGAATGTTGGCGTTCAATTGCGCCTTGATGGGCTCAATGGCCGCGTTAAAGTGCACCAGCAATTCGGGTCGTGAGAGTTTGTCTTGCATCGTGACCTGGATGCCATTGCCTTGCTCTCGAAGGGTCGCGACCATCTGACGCAACTCGAGAAGCTGGTTCTCGGCTTGCATTCGCCAGGATTCGTCTTTGCCACACAATGATTGGAGATGAAAGCCAATGTCTTTCTGGGTTGTGACTTCCTGGCGAAGCTTTTGTTGGATCTGGTCCAGAGTGTGCAACTGACGATCGTTGGCGCATACTTCGACTCGTAGGCGGTCCAGTTCCTCGGAAGTGCTCTTACAGAGTTGCATGATTGCACTCAGTTGTCGCTCGGCAATGGCAGCCCGCGCGTCGACTTCCAGTTTGATACTCAGACGGATCTGCTCCATCATCTGCGCGATGTCGTAAGACTAGAGTGGTTTCAACAGAAGAGGCGTCATGGATTGATCAAAGTCATGAGAGAGAGAGACAAGCACGGCGCTTCTCTTGGATCGAGCCATCACCACGATAGAGAAACTCACCGAACTATTCATGGGGTGAAAAGAAATGTTGTGGAATCCGTCACGTTGCTGGTGGGAGGATTGATTGGATGATTGGAATGGTGGAAGCTCTTTCATGCTGCGTTTTTCCACAGGTGGCAACAGATCCTCTTGGTCGAAACACGACTCCACAGGAACCGTGTTGTTGTTGTTGCCTGATGCAAACTCTGGCGCTTCAACTGTGTCTGCTGCTTTGGCACCAACTGTCTGACGATCCCAGCCACCTCGACCAACAAACGTGGAAGCACAAGCGGAAGAAGTTGGCATCACGCTGTCATGTTGGTGATGGAACCGGCCTGGATCCTGGGATCCACTAAACGAAAACGTAGGGTGCGGCTGTGGTGCAGCTTGGTGCTGGGATTGGAATGGTTGTTCATGGTGTAGGGACGGTTGAAACCTCACTGCATCCATGCACCCCGGGTCAAACAAAAAGGCCGTTGGGTCCGATGCTTCGAACTTCTCAAACTGCTGACGCAATTGCTCGTCAGTGCATTTGATCATGGCGGCCAAATTGGCTTCCCAGTCCATCCTTGCGTTGGTCTGTCGAGTAGGTGGCTTTGAAGAGAACTTGAAGAGTCACCGACGACCAACACTCGTTCCAAAACGGCAACAAGGCGACACTCACTCCACGGAGTGGTAAAATGAAATGCCTTCGAGAGAAAACAAGGTAATACATCAGCAAAAGAGCAGCAAACAAACATAACTCGAATCGGAATGGAACCCGTCTCAGAAAACTGACTCTCTTAAGCCCAAGTTCACATTAAGAATGGAAGACTCTTCTCGCATCAAAAAGAGCACCAGCCAACCAGCCCCCCGCAACAAGCCCGTCCGACAAAGGAAAAGGCGTCGCAAAGGGCGGAAAGGCAAGAAAAACAACTTGCTAACCAAACTCTTTTCGAGCGACAATGGCCGATCAAACGGATGGCTTCTAGTTTTACTTCAATGGGATGAAGCGCGACGAGTTGGTGGCACCGATACCGGGACGACCGTGAGCAACGGGCTTGTAACTGATGGCGAATTCACCCAAGTAGTGGCCAATCATTTCGGGCTGGACAACAACAAGCATAATCACATATAGTCAGCTCAACGACTCGCTCTGGCCACAACTTTGGTTTTGGCCTGGCGCTCAACAGTGACTGCACACAGCGCTGACAGTGAACTGTTGCGAAATTGGTATATCCACTCTCATCATGCATCATCAACATCGTCTCCACGATTGGCATCCATCCACGACCACAAAGATAAGCCATGACAAGACAGAAATCCTCTCCACATCCTCCAACTGTCTTCTCTCTTTCTTTCTCCTCCATGAACAGCCAAGCAGACAACAATGACAACAAGACAAGAGACACACCCATCAACGCAACACACACTGGACACCATCCGGCAGCAGCATCCACCATAGGACCAAACTCCAAACCAATATACAAAACATGCAACAAAAGCTCCCTGGGTCGCCCCGTACACAGAACTTTATAAAGGAATGGCAGTCGGGAGTCCCTGCCCTTCATTCACAACAGGGCAAGATGGCTCCACTTCTTCACCAGTCAGGGCCGCCATTCCTCGAGAGTTTTTGACCACAAAGTTCTGGAACACACCTTGATTTCAATGCCGTTGAAGACTTTGCCGTTGTAGACACCGACGACCGAGCCGATCATTTCGGGCACGATGATCATGTTACGCAAGTGGGTCTTGATACCTTCTGGGCGTTCAAGAGGCTTGGCAGCGGCCTTGGCCTTGCGGAGACGCTTGATCAACGCCATGGGCTTGCGCTTGAGGCCACGCGAGAAACGACGACGAGCACGGGCGTTGACCAATTCCATGAGTTCTTCATGGTTCAGGTCCAAGAGCTTGTCCAAGTCGATACCACGGAAGGAAAACTTCTTGAAGGTACGTTTCTTACGCAGAGCCGCAAGCTCAAGCGCCGACAAATTCGCTTCGTTTTCCGCCATCTTTTCACTGCTTCTTCTTCTTCGGTGAGAGAGTCTTTGAGAACCCCGTGCAAGTCCAATGCCCTCGCTGACAGTGGGCCAAGAAGGCTTTGACTGGTGGAGAAGAAAAGCACCCCATTTCAGCCAATCAAATCACTGTGCACCGCCGGTGGTGTGGGCCACCTGAAATATCGCCAAGCGCGGAATTGGTGTGGGCCACACTGGTGGGGTTGGGGTTCGATCGGATATACCAAACCAGATCTGATAACGGATATCTATGGCACCGTTAAAATTGGCCGGCAGTGATGTGGGCCACCCCACTACAAAATTCTAGAATTCCGGTTCAAATTCAAAGAGGTGTGGGTGCGAGTTGCTCATGAGGTGCAGTGTTGCGGCCACAAGTGATTCCGTCGCGTTGGAACCCATTCGGTCATCCTCTATGGCGCAACCTCAAGAAGATCAGCTCCAACAACAGGAACAGCAGAAACCAGTGGACTTGGACTGTAAAGCAAACGCGCAGACCGAGACCACCCGCAAAGAGCAACAACAGGAACAAGAACAGCAGGAACAAGAACCAGACCAATCGGCGCTGCACACCAACATCCGCACCAAGGGCCAGAATAGCTATTACTATGCCCACAAAAAGCGTGATGACGTCGAGATCCACGAATGGGACGGCAATGCAGAGCCTCGTTTGCTGAAAAAAGAGCCTTTGTCACCCGAAAAGTTGCAGCAAAAAGCATCGACGGCCAATGCGCTCCAGCAATATGTGCCCATCACTCAATACGCTTGGTCAGACTCGAAGAAAAAAGTGACGATTTACGTGACCCTGGAAGGCATTGGTACTTTGCAGGATGAACAAGTGCGTTTGGAGTGGACGCCCAATCATTTTGCGCTGAGAATCACGGGCTACCAAAACAAGAATCTGTTGTTGAACATTCCGTTGGCCAACGAGATCTCGGACGCCAAAATCAAACGCAAACAGGACCAGATTGTGGTGTTTCTTCAAAAATACACTGAATTCACATGGCATTCGCTCAAGAAAGAATGAGAGCATGTCGACAGAGTTCGTGATGTTCTCGTCACCGGAAAATGGACACGGAATGGTCCCAAGCATAGCAGAGTAGAAAGCAACACAAAGCAAAATGGTCCAGAGTTCGCATGGATGATTTCTCCACGAGCTCGTTTGGTTGGTGTATCGACAGGCGATTTTCCAGTGTTTTAAAGACGTGAAACCAGTGGCAAACAAAAACGATGATGCGATGTTGGGGCGAGTGTTTTCTATCAGGATAGACCTGGGGTTTTTTGTTTGTTCTGCAACATGCTCGTGGCCTGCGTGCTGTGGACGAATGCTACGGCGCGTAATGCACTTCGGTGGTGTACAACACTTGGCCAAAGAGATCTACAAACTGCACACGATACACGTCTTCGTTCACATACACTGAAGCAAAACCATTTTGCAGAGACACATGCACCAGGTCTGCATGCTCTCTTGCTTTTGGTTGCAAAGTATGCGTCTTGTATCCCCCAGCACCCGACACGAAATAGTTCAGTGGCCACTCAGAGTCATACTCACGCAAATGCTCAAGGCAATGGTCATGGCCGCTGAAATATCCGTGCACGTGGTACTTGCGAAGAAGCGGATTGAGATCTTGCACCAGTTGCTCTGTGACGCCATTACCTGCGTAACTGTAAATTGCCCAGTGACTGAGTACAAACTTCCACATTCGTTCAACACCAGGGGGCTTTGGAGCTGCCAGCTGGTTTTCGATCCACTGGTACTGCTCCACGCGCGTCTCCACCGAAGTCTGGGTGTTCATTTTGCCGTTGCAACGCTTGTTGCGAGGCTCCGTGCCACACACGAGGTCACACGCATCCAGAACCATCAGGCGAATTATGGTTTTCGGTGCCACCGGATGATCCACTTTGTAATACCGATGCGGAAAATGCCATAATGTGTCAGGCCGTTCGGCATACTTCAGCATGGCATCGATGGATCCTTCACAGTCATGATTGCCCACGCTGCCCATATTCGCGGTAAGAGTCAGTAAAACGAAGGCAGAATCGCCGGAGTCAAAAAGTGTGCGCACCTGATGTACCATGGAACATGCAACTCTTTGGTCGTGTACATCTGTTATAGATATCACTTTGCTTAGCACAATAATGTCATTGTGCCATCGAAACACCACCCATTGTGTTCCTCACCTGTTCAAAATGGGTCGAGAGCTTATCGTCTTGTGGTGAAGTAATGCTATAAGACGAATTCATGATGTGTTAAGCTCCAGATAGAAGCAGCACCAACCACAAGTGAGCAAGCAAGAGATAGAGAGTTGGAGCACTCACCATACCCGTGTTCATAAATCTGATCGCCGGTTGATAGAATAAACGGTGGTGCAGGATGCAATTCATTGATGAACTGGGTGAGAGTGTCGGCCACTTGTGATTGGTTCTGGTCACCCGAGCCAAAGTCGCCAATGACAATGAAATTGGATTCTTCCGGAAAAATATCGTCGCTCCTGAATGCTTGGGCGTTGTCATTGCCCAACGGGATCTGCACGCTGTCAACCACTTGAACACTCTCTTGCGACTGAATCTGGTCTCTTGCATCTAGCTGCTGCTCCTCAAGAGCATCTTCCGGTGTGTTTTGATGTTGTGGCTTGGCTCCGAATCGCCGTGTGGTGATGGCTGATGCCGTCGAGCTCGACAGCGACGACGACGTCATGTGAGAGATGAAGTATACACTCCAAACCACAAAAAAGCCGATCGTAATACGCGCGATCCACTTGTCCGAAGTGAGTTTCACGATCCACGGCGTGGAATTGGTATTCAGATGTCCATTTCGATGTCTTCGTGGGCTTTTGGGGCTTCGTGTGCCACGAAAAGACCGAGTTTCATGCAGTCCTTCTTCCAACGATAAGGACTGCATGCTGCTTTCCGTTGACTTTGCCAATTGAAACCCACCGAATCAGACTCAGATACCGCGTCAGCCTCGTCTGAGTCCGTTGTCTGAGCCCAATCATTTTGATCGCGAACCGCACTGTAGTACCAATGAAGAAGGCGCTTGGGGTGATCCCGGCGCGTTTGGGCTCGTCGCGGTTTCCAGCCAAACCGTTGGCCAAGCTCTTTGGCAAAACCATGATCGAACACACGTTTCAAGCTGCTAGTTGTTCCAAATTGCTTGACCGAGTGATCGTAGCGAGCGATAGTGACCTCGTGTTACAAGTGATTCGCAACATTGCCAAGGAGCACAACACCATGCTGACTGGTGAATGCAAGACCGGCACGGATCGAGTGGTGCAAGTGCTGGATCAATTGCCACTAAAGGAAATGGACCAGTTTGATGTGGTTGTCAATATTCAGGGCGATGAGCCTGGCGTGAATCCTGTGCATATCGACTTGTGCATTGAAGCGTTACGAGCCGACAGCCAATGCGTGATGAGTACACTTGCCACGCCCATCCACAGCGAAAAAGAAGCGTTGAGCACAGACGTTGTCAAGTGCATTGCGGATCACCAGGAGTGAGTATCTGATGCGTTTGTCGAAACTCTTACAGTCGAACGACACGCCTCGTGACTGATCTCCGTTTCGTTGGTGTCCCAGCAATGCCATCTACTTTTCTCGCGGATTGATTCCGCACAGCAAAAGCGGCCAATACGATCCACAAGTGACGTATCTTCGTCATGCTGGGTTATACGTGTTTCGGAAGCAATTCCTTTGCCGAGAATACCGGCATTTGCCTCCAAGCGGGCTGGAAACTGCCGAAGATCTGGAGCAATTGCGGGTGCTTTCGGCTGGGCTCAAAATCAAGTTAGTTCAGGTCTCAGACAATGTCTTGCTAGGCGTTGACACTCGCCAGGATTTGGAAAGACTTGAAAAGCTATGGCGTCGTGCATGAAACCCAATGCACGCACACAATTGTAATAGCATGTGCAGCGTCTCCAATTGGGTCGTGGGATCAGATTTTGGGGGGTATGTGGTTTGTCTCAGGCTCAAGCTCAGTCTCAGTCTCTGGTGCGTGGGACTCAGACTCAGCTTTCATGTCGTGAATCAGATAGCGAATAATTGGGGTGTTGTTCCGTTAAGTACGACTGCATAAAGGAAGAAAGAGAAAGAAAGAGGAAGTGCAAGCAGCAGCAGATCAGTGAGCAATTGTGGCAGCCAAGTTCTTCCCATCCGGTCCGAGATGAACGCGTTTTTCGGGGGCTCCAAGTCCACAAAGCGGACCCAAGAGACCCATCAGAGCGAAGTGGAGAGATTGTACGACACCACCACCTCCACCTCCACCTCTCTCTCTCTCTCTCTCTATCTATCTCTCTATCTCCCTGTGTATCTCTGTGGCTGTCGCAGCAACTGTAAACTGAGTTTGGTCATGTGGATCATCCTGATCCACGCTTGTGTGCAGACGCGGAAGACAGTTGGCGAGTCTCGTGCGCGCAGGAGCCAAAGCCAAGAATCTGCAGCAGACCACGTTCGAAGTGTTTGTAGCTGACACACCGCGAGGCAGATTGCTGGTCGTTATGTGCGTTTTTGGCCGTTGTTATTGGGTCCACTCTCGCTTTCTGGTTAGATCGACACTGATTGTACGACTGGATGGAATAGCTCTTTACCGGATGGATTCCCAACTACCTCACCCGACGTATCGGTGCGGCAATGCGATCGGTCTCCTTGGACAGGGCGAGTGTGACTTGGAAAGCAACACTGACCATCGTCATATTCCAATGATCTTTGGAACAGGTGTCGGTCCCGTTTCAACACGCTTGGGTTGATGTGAATGGCAATGTGAATGGCCACCCGGATCTCAAGAATTGGACGGTGCATTCAGATTTAGGAAGAATAGGTGTGCTATGTTTTGGCTCCAAGAGAGTTTGCGCCTGTGGAAAAACCTGACCATCGTGGGAATTTGCGTTGAATCCTTCAGTTACAGAGATAGTAAACGAAGCAAGGCGGGCAGCATCAATGGCCAATAATTTCAACCATTCGACGGCCCAGTCTTCGCCGTCCGCGTCCGCGTCCGCGTCCTCTTCCAGTTCGATGTATCCTGCGGCAACCAGTTTTGGTGCTAGTAGTGGGGCCCATTCTTCGTACTATCCGCAGTCTCCCATTCAGGCACAACCAGTCCCATTGCATGGCGCACAAAAGCCACTGTCAAAAGATCGACCTTCGAGCCAGCAGCCCTGTATTCCCACTACACCGCTGCCTCCGACACCAACCGTGTTTCCCGAGCTTGACGAACTCAGGTATGCCTCGCGCCAAAGGCTGATGTGTGTCCTCTGGAAATGTGCTGAGATGCAATTGTTTTTGAATTGCAGCATGAGCGAGTTGAAGAAACTGGTAGAGGATAAACACGAGATCAAGAAATACTGCAAGAGCTTGGACGCGGTTCAAGACTTTATCAAACTCCGGGAAGATGTGCTTGAAGGCAACATCAAGATCGCAAACCAGACTCTGCAGCACGACGCAGCGCTCAAGGCCAAACGCAAAGAAGTGGAAGAACTGCGCCAAATGCTACGCCAGGCACAAGAAGAGCTCGCTGCGAAACAAGCTCGACAGCAACAAATCGTCTCGGTAAGGTCCATGTGTGTTTCACAGTTCATGCAGTTGAATCATGGCAGGTCCTGACACAAGCTCTTCCTCCAAATTGAGTAGCAATTCCGACCGGATGCGCTTTTAGATCAAGTCTCTGCTGCTGCCAAGCAAGCAGACGCTGAGTCCGATGAGATTGCGCGCCAATTCACAGATGGGGACATCACGTTTGCCGAGTTTATTTCGACGTATTTGCCCTTACGAAAAGCGTATCATCAACGAACGATCAAATTTAATAAACTCATGCAGCAATAAAAAGGAGAGATCGAAAGAGAGAGCGTTACTGGGACTAGACTTGTTAGACTTTCTGAATGGTAATGATACGAATCGTCCCAAAAGTCCACACATCAATTGCGGAACTTCCATTCCTGACGACACATTGGACAGTGCTGTCGAGCCGATTGCAGTGATTCGAGCCATTTCATCAGGCAATGCATGTGAAAGGCATGGTTACATGATCCCCATACTGATTCAAGCATTGCAGTTCAGGATATAATAACCATTTGATCCGGTGAGTCATCCGCCGCCATCACATGCCCCAACAAGCAGCAGGTTTGCTGATGACATCATCACGCTGCTCACCTGGCGGACATCCATCTCCTGGAAGCGTACACTCTGGACAACACGCTTCAAAGGCGTACCGACAAATGCCGCAGCACTCTTCGTCGACGCCCCACTGCCACGTTGCCACACCATGCCATCGTTTCACTACCACCTTCATTTTGTGCTCTTCTTGGCTTGGGTCGTAGATTGCCCATGGCAATGTTGCAGCAAGGATGTTGCTCTTGGTGTGACCCACACCGATGCCGTTCTGATTGAAGGTGACTTGATACCGGTAATCATCGCGGTTTTCATTTGAGCGGTCTTCTTACAACGGCCAACTCCTCCGTTCATCACCCCAGGAAGAAAGGAGCTACCCGAGCAAGAAAGGGAGCGAATGCTGTGGCTTCGGGTGTTGGCGGTGTGCAGTGTGTTGGTGAGCTGTGCGTATGTGTGGGATCTACGCAGCGCCAGCCATGCGCCCAACCAGTGCGAGATGACTTATTCGTACCCGGTATACACGCGCATGCAGCAGATCCGCCACCACAAGTACACCTTGTATCGGTACCACATGCACGAGTACCAAAAAGAATTCAAAGACATTCCGCTGGTGTTTGTACCGGGCCATTTGGGAAGTTACAAGCAAGTGCGCAGCATTGGCAGCCATCTCTACGAGCAAAACCCCAGTGTCTACGAAGTGTTTGCACTGGATTTTCAAATGGAAATGACCGCCCTGAGTGGCAAAATCTTGTTGCAGCAAGCCGACTTTTTGCGATCCGCCATCAATGTGATCCAGGAAGAATACCGCAAGCAACACAAACCCAATCCCGATAAATTTGTGATAGTGGCCCACTCGATGGGCGGCATCGTGGCGCTGGCTGCCAATCTGTTACTGCCGGCCAATGCCAATGCCGCTGCGAGACGAAGACCGATCACCAAAGGACCGTTGTTTGCCCATGTCGTAACGCTTGGTACTCCTTTTGAAAAGCCGCCTTTGGCATTGGATCCAGATATGCAGGACGTGTACGACGAAGTCAGCGAGGAAATGAAAAAGTTGCTCACGCGCACTGCTACGGGCCGCGTTGGAAGAAGAACCGGAGTGGCAGTCAAGCAGGAACAAATGATTCTAGAGTCCCGCGCCCACATCTCCATTGCCGGTGGCCATCGCGATACACTTGTGCACTCGTCTTTGTCCACGCTGACGCGCTATCAACAACCTGGACGACGATGGAACGGCCTGGCGGTGCTGACCAAGGCCATGCCAGGCGTGAATACCACCGTCGACCATTTGTGTCTGCTCTGGTGCCATCAACTGCTGAAAAGCGTTGCGCACAGCCTCATGCAGATCATCGAAACTCAAAGCAACTCGGAGAGCGGCACCTCGTATCGCTTGATGCAGACTGGACGCAGAAGACTGGAACTCACTCGTCAGAGTCTGATCGGCAACTCCACGTTGGGATCCGAGATTGCGGTGCATGCCCAAATCACTGCGAACGGTTATGTGGATCAAGAAGAATTTGACTCGTACAAGGCGTTGCTACCCATGAAGATTGTCAATTTCTTGCGCGGTAATCTCTATGGCGTTTTGCTGGTGATTTGTCATGTTGTGGTGCTCCAGATCGTGCATTTGCAGATCTCAAAATGGCTCAGTCAAAGTGATGCCAACAGCTCGGAGCATACTGTTCAGGGCACGAGTGTCGCAGTCACACTCTTCCCGTCGTTTACCGACTTTTTGTCACCCATCGCACATTTTCCGACTTTTTTGAAGGATATCTTTGACGAGGCACTTGTTTCCCTGATGGAAGTCACTGGTATGTCCAAGTATATGTCGTCAAGTGCTCTCTTTGGCGGAGTCGCTGCGGCGTTGCTGTGTGGTGTCATGGCCATCGCACTGGGCATTTTTCAGCATCCTGCAGCGGATTTCGCTGGGTGGACTCGAGCCGCTGAGAACCTGGGGTTGCACCTGTTTGTTTACTTCAACGCCGTTGGTTTGCTTTACGCGATTGGGCTGGTGGGCAAGCTTGCAATTGGATTGCTTCAGCTTGTCGTGGTGCCTCTTCATTGCAAGTTGCAACCACGCTTCAACCGCTGGTTGTTTTGTTTGGTAGTCCTTCTGCTGGTTTTCACGGTGGGCCACGTGAAGAGTATCAAACCATTCAGTTGGGTGACTCGTTTCATGATGTCGCGAGAGATTGCTTTGGGCTTCACGTATCTTTATGTGCTCGCTGCTACGTTTATGCTGGAATGCTTCATTATTCCTGGCGCAACGGACGATCATACACGGTACAAACAAGCCATTGGTGCGTTTTACTTGCTGTTTGGAGTGTGGCATATTGGCAAGATCACCTACGTGTTGAACGCGGTGCGTCTGCCACCAAGAAGTGATCCACTCATTGCCCAGTTCGCGTCGGAACCATTTGTGCTGGCACTTTGCTTGTATCATTTGTTCCTTGTCAACAAGTTCATGTTGCCTTCGCCGCCGCAAATGCCTTCTCAAGCGGAGGCTGGTGGATTCCTTGGTGCTACTGGTGTGGATGACGAAGGCAAGCCATTCACAGCTGCAAACTGCCCCAAGTGTGTCTACGAAGATGCCGGTCCTGGTGCCGTCTTTGAAGAGTTTACCGATGACAGCACCAAAGAGTTCAAAAGCTCGGCAGTGGTTGTCGGTGCAAGCTTTCGTGTCGTGAGCTGCGACTGCGTGTTCAGGTTCACGAGCCCCAAGGACTATTGCATGTTTTGCTTACGCTCATGTCATTTGTGTGGTGGTGGCCAAGGCAATCAAGAAAAAGCCCAACAACTTCGTGAGTCCATCGCGATGCTGCAGTCCGAGTTGATGGGCCATCGGCTGGTCGCGTTCTGTTTCGCATTGGCGAGCGTGCTCGAAGTGTATTTCGGGTTGTACCGCCATCGGGAGCACCTGGTGTATCATTTCAGTGTGTTGCTTGTGCTGGTGTTGGTCGGGTATCAACATGCAGCTGGCGAGACGGCTTCTTTGCCTCGACGTCGGCGTCGAAGTCGTCGTCGCAGCGGCAACTCTTCGTCCACTACTAAACGCAAAAGCTCGGGATCCGCCAAGTCGAAGACCACCAAGGCCAAGTCCAAATCCAACACCAACTCCAAGAGCAAAACCTCCACCAAGACACCCTCAACGTCGGCTGATTTATTCACCAATGCCAACCCCATCTACGAACCGGTGGTACCAGATGTCCCTGCGTCCGCTTAGAGTTCTCTAATTGATCTTGCAGGTCCCCCCCCCCGTCCCATCCGGCCCCACAACCATTGGAATTCCTTGTTGTGTTGCGGTCCCTTGTTCTAGAACCTTGTAGTATTTGACTGGTGTGGCAGCTCTCACATGAATGGGGCGGCAGTCAGAGGGCAACAAGGCTCATTCTGCTTTTTGACGACGACGACGAAGAAGAAGAACAGTAAGAACAAGAGCTCCAATGGGATGTGGGATATCATGGGGGAAGCATTGGAGTGTGTGTGGGCGTGTGCGTGTGCGTGTGCGTGTGTGGGCGGGGGGAAAGGAAGAGGGGATTTTGTTGATGAAGATAGTCAGCTACACTGGCGAATCAGATGCTGGACACGACTTTTTTTTTCTTTTTGAGATATTTGCACGTCAGTCTGAAACAATTCTCTCCTTCTCCGTGCCGCCTCCTTCTCCGTGCCGCCTCCTTCTCCGTGCCGCCTCCACCTCCTCATCCGACCCACGACCGATGCTGCTCTTCGTGTTGGTTCATGGTGTACCAACATGACAACGTCTCTCGGTTTGGGTGGGTGTGCCTATGATCGAATGGTTGTGTTGGTCACAACTTTGCACCCGCGAGAGGTCCTCTTAGTGGACCCGATGACGGTGCCATCATGTATATACTCCAATTGATCCTACTGAGGCACATGGACTTCCAATCCGCTCTCTTCCTATTGGTGTTGTCGTGGCCACGCTGATAGGAACCTGTTCTCTGGGCTTCTTCGCGCAGTTGCGCTTTTGCTCGCGACACACGGAGGTTCACGGTGGAACGCAACCACTGGTGGCCATTGCGCCATTGCGCCATTGCCCCATTGCCCCACACACGCATCAGCTCCATCAATCGGGCGCGCGCCCATGGCGCAATGCTTGCCATGGCTAACGCAACAACTGTGTTGGCTCGTCCCCGTGTCAAAGCAAGTCTCACCATTGAACACGTGGAGACAAATCGCCCAAACGCATGGTTTAGTCGTCCACGTGGTGCTGGTGTTGTTGAGCTATGTAGCATCAATCACATTGGCATGGGTCTAAGCGACATGCAAGCCATTGCGAGCCCATTCACTCAGTCCATATGTTGCTTCTTGGGTTGTTGTCGCTAAAAACCACTGCATGACGTTCACAATGCTGGCCTGCGATAATGGTCGGCTCTTGACTGACTGAAGCGGAAGAAAGCATTCGGACTCAAAAAGTGATCCAAAGACAAGCCACATCTTGACCGCCAGAGTGCGCGCCCAGGATCATGCCACCACAAAACTGCCTATGGTCACAAAACGACAGTTCGAGTCTCCCGTGTCTTGTCAGTCGTTCGACGCTTGCCACCCTCCCGTCCACTTGCTTGTGTTTCTGATACTCTTCATGCTGCAGCACTTGCTGGTCGCGAAGATCCAGAGCATTGCACGCTTTCTTCTACATTGAGATCGCGACAGACGAGGTCGACGGTCGAGAGCATCCACTTGTAGCCGTTGCCGCGCGCACGAATCAATTCGACCAGTTTGGCGCGACCTTGACTAGACGATGCCAACAATTGACGCAGCAATGGCTTCTGGTGGTCATGGTCCAAGCAAGTCTCGCCATTAAACACTTGTAGACAGACCGTGGCAAACTGCAGCGTCGGTTGAAGCCAAAACTCAGGCCCAAATGTATGTTTGTTGTTCGCCATGCTTCCTGTTGACAGCACCATCTTTGGCGGAGCTCCAGAGGCCACGGCGCGTCTCATCTGAGTCAGGTGCACAAAGCAAAACTGACCCATCCGGGTGGCAGGAAGCTCTTTCACGCTGTCATTGCATCGCCACAGCAGTTTCAGAATGGCATTGGCCTCAAAGTCGGACAGCAACAGAATGGATGCATCGTCAAACACCAGCATGCAATCCACCACTCGTAGAAACTCACTTCTCGTCCGTTTGGTCAACTGAGCCACTGTCCTGTAAAAGTTCACAGTGCCATAGATCCTTGCCTGGTGCCAATTCAGCGTCGCGATTTCGCTGGGGAGGATGCGTTGGCCAAGGAAATCATGCAAAGATTGAACACCAATCCATTGATTCACGTCCGACGCAGTGGACACCGCGGTCATGGCCTCGTACTTCCACACTATTTCGCCTTTAACTGGATACGTTGCTTGCTGCTGCTCGCGTTCCAGTTCTTCTTCTTCTTCCACACAGAGCTCGCGTTCGCATTCGGTGTCATTGGTCGACACCAAAATCTCATTGTCATAGCCGTACTTCTTGCCACGTCCACAAATCTTGTCCACCAGCAGCGCAGCATCTGGATTGTTGCCTGGGCATTGCGAACAACCGGCCTTACGACTGATATACTCTGCAATCCATTCACTTGCTTGGCTTCCACCATACAGTGTCGAGAGACTCCAATCGTCGTCAAGGTACTCCGCATCAACACCAGTACCGTTGGTCTCGGCAAAGTGTAAGCCATTGCTAGCCCACTCGCTCAACCCATGGGTGGCTTCCTGGTTGGTCGTCTCCAAAACCCACTGCATGACGTCCACAATGTTGGGGTGCGAGCTTCTGCCGAGCAAGCTCCCACTCGTTCGGCTCCCCATCGTCTTGAGGATGCGATGCTCCACTTCAGGAAAACTCACAAACACCAGTCTTTGTTGGTTGTGCAATTGCCGCATTCGTCCACACCCCTGCATCAACTTGTCTTTGGTCATGTTGGGACCAAGTGTCACCGTCGCCACTGCATCCGCCAACAGCTTCATATCTGCACCACGCGAGCGTGCCTCGTCGAAAATCACAAACGTATCCTTTTCCAACAGATCGTGACTCTCATGCAGAGCAAAACACTGGCGACGTCGCTTCTCCAACACCATCCATCGATCGACACTTCTCAAAGGATCGTAAAAGGTCACCCCAGCAAACGTAAAGCCTGGCAAATCCACCAGAAACTTGGCGGCATCCAAGTTCGTCACTCCGGCCAACAATGCACCAGCATCAATAATCGCATGGGTCTTCTCCTGCCATGCAAACTCCAACAGATGCTGCCAGTTTGGCTTGGTTGAGGGTTGGCAGCTGGGACGAAGAACCTCATACTTGATGCACTGCCGAAGAATGCAGTCGACCATCTTGCCATTGGTACCAAGTAACTCGTCCCATTGTGGTTCCTTCTGGCGCACCGACAATGGCAACAAGCGATGATTGTCATTCGTACCGGAGAATCCCACGGCTTGTCTGGAAGGCGGGACCAAATGCCATGCCGTGCGCTGGATTTGTTGCGGGTATTGTGTCACATCAAATGGAAACACACAATAGTTCAAAAAGAAGTTGATCGTTGGGATCGCAAAGCGAAACGTGTTGTACAACAACTCCATTTGGATTGCATTCGTCAAGTCAATGCAAAGAACGCTCCTCAGTTTGGTTTTGTCGTCTGCACAGAGCTGGGCTTCGACACTTGAATACCATGCGTCATAATGGAATCGCTGCTTGGACTCGTCCAGTCGCAACAAACTCTGAAGCGTCTCATGCATCTGATCTTTCGTCAGGCCAATGTGATAATACCCCAACAGAGTCAAGACAATCGCAACATCTGGATGGGTAAACTCAGACCGTTCAGAGGGCAGATCGGCGGCAAGGAATGGCACGGCAATCCGTTTCTTGCGTGAACCAAGCGGTGGAATGCCATATCGTTCACGGCATCGCTTTTGCAGACAGTGTTCCAGCAAACCAAACGCAAGCAAGCCTCTCAACGCAAGGAGTTGATCCCAGCTTGTGTCACTCAACCACGAGTTCTTGGACCGGAGAACTTGCACATCGACGGAAGCATCAGTGATGGCATCCACAAACCATTGTTCGGAGCCCCGACCATGCTTCTTGACATAATGGCGCATCCATTTCAAATCCAACCGTGAACTGTCCAACAAATCCTCGGCGAAAGCTACACTCAGTGCCTTGCCCACACTTTCCGTCACTCTCACACCACAGAATCCACCATTCTTTCGAGCACATACGCCATCAATCACCACCAGGTTCGGTTTAGACAGCACGCGACCAACCGCAGATGTAGACTTTCGCCAGCCATTCAGCAATTGCAGCACATATTCGGCCATCAACCATCGTACTTTGCCATCTGGCAGTGACTGGGGTGCACCAATCGCATACACAAGGTGATACTTGTGATGAAGGAGCGCATCCGATTCATCCAGAATATCCACATACTTGAAAGATTCCATGAGCGCCAGGCATCCATCGGCAAGTTGGCGTTCCTCGTCCCGCTTCGACTTGAGAAACTCCAGTCGCTTGAGCTCAAGTGACAAAATGAACGAAGGAGACGTGATCAACACACCACCAGTGGCACAAACCTCGTCCAGTTGCTCCTTCATCAGCATCAGATTTGTCGAAGACAACTCTTTCGTTCGATCAAACGGTTGCTGGTAGAATTGCACTCCCAACGACGAAGACGACAAGTTTTGGTGCATAAACTGAATCGTTTCGGATAGCAATGGCGGCAGAAAGTGAGCGCGCACAATTGTCTTCTGGTTGGCTTGGCTGCGTCGACGACCCGGATCAGTAAAGAACAAAAAGAGCATGGGCAAAATCACGCGCGTTTTGCCGCGGCCCATATTGAGCTGACAAATGGCCTGCGGGTTGGCGATCAAGTGCATCGCAATCACGTATTGCTCGTGTCGAATCTGCAAACGAGCTTCCGCTTCGAACGCCAGCCATCGTGGGTGATCTCCACTTTTCCATTCTCTCGCACTCTTCAGTTCATCCAGCAGCGCGCTTTTGACATTCTCTTTGGTGCCTTCTCCTGCAACAAGGCGTCGAACCCGATGCAGCTTGTCTTCAAACACGCCGAGCTCGAGGAACAACAGCGTTGCATCACGATAGTGCTGTCGAGCCGTCGCATCCAAGTCGGGTCGTAGCTTTGGGAGGATACTATCGTCAAAAGCAATGCGAATCAGATCCATCACCGTCACTTGTGGCAAACAGTTTGCGCAACGGAGCAAACGGTGCTGAACTGTGAGTTTTTCCTTTTCAATTGACGCTCTCAGATACATCTCCACCTTGGCGAGGCATTCGTACACAGACGTCATCAACTTCTCGAGTTGAGTGGAGATTCGTGGCGACTTCACGTCGACGCCGATCGAACAGCGAGGTTGTTGATGGTGTTTTTGCCAGCTGGTGGCAAGTTCGTCGTACATATCCTTGCCCATTCGACTTTCGGTAAAAGACGTCAACGGAAACGACGGCACTGCACCAATCGACGAGCGGCCTTCTTTCACTTGGAACAACTGTTTGAGTGTAGCTTCAGCTTGTTCGACCCAATCGAGAGGCACGGGCACCGACTTCAACTCCACCAAATGGGTGGATGGAGGCTTCGCAACCTGTGCGTGGTGCACATGACCACAGATTCGCTTCTCTTCGTCGAGTCGGAGTCGTTTGCGAAGTGAATTCAAATGGGACTGGTTGCACATCTCCACATAGGCCGTTTTGGCCTGACTGATGGGGTATCGGCGTTGGGCGTTGACAGACTCTTGTAAGAATCCCAATTGTTCAGGTCTCCAACTCATCGCAAAGGCAAGAATTCGAAGCGATGGCTCTCGATCCGACAACTCAATCAAGTTGCGTAACCGCGCTGCCTCCTCCGCCGACAAAGGCGTGTTCTTCCAGCAGCGGCGAACAGTCTCCAGAGCAGCCTCGGTTCCTGTCATACACAACCGCTTTTCAGGAACCACACTGCCAGCAGCAGCGTAAATCGATGCCAACTGCAGTCGAGAAGCGATAGTCTTGGCTGTCCACACGTGCAACCGCGAATGCTCCTCCAACAATGCCAGTTTGTGCTGGTGGGCGCAATGCTCGTTGATATCAATGGTAAAGGACTCGTCGACTCTGACAACGTCCCCGACTGGCACAACCATCAGACGCTGTACATGACTGATCGAGTTCTCAGAGTCCATTCGCTCTAAAAGCAAATAGTTGGTGAAGTTGGGAAAAAAATCATCCATCTGCTGCACACGACACAATCGAAAGTCTGGTTGCTGACAAGAGACCACCTCACCCCTCGCATTGATCTCAAAGCTCTGCTCGAATCGCGGCAAATCAATCTTAATCGTCTCGTGCGGGGTCCACAACGTGTGAATAAACCCCTTCTTCTCAAACTTGGCAACGACATCGACCAGCGAGGCATTCAACACCATCAAGTATTCGTATGCACCAGCTTTCGCCTTTTGCGCGATCTTCTGGAAACCAGCCGTTTGGTCACCAAGCGGGATCTTGCAGCACAGGCCCACGACTTCACCATCGTCATTACGATCAAACACGAGACAAACGGAGATTCTCTTGTCGAAAGCCGACGTCTTGGAACGGAAGAGAACCGCATTGCCTTCGATCCAGAACCAATGGCTGAACATTTTCCTCCATCGCACAGGGAGATCATCCCGCAAACCCTCATCCGTGTACGACGATGGACACAACTGGACCTTGTTTCGTTTGTCCTCGTAAACCTCTTGCACGAAAAGCTCCCCGTCAAGCACGGCGAAGTCGAAGAAACACCCGTCAAATGCCTGCACTGTCTGGAAAATGCCACTGGACAAGCTCACCTCGAAGTTTTTCTGTCCAAAAAGCGCTCGATATCGCGGATGACTCGTGACCTGACTTGGCAAACGACACGGGGGATGCCCGTCAACGAGGACAACCCCATTGAAGATGTTGACCGCGTAATGGACGCCACCAGCGATCGCTTCATAGCAGTATCCTAAAGCGAGCTTCGCCCAGGTTAAATTCTGGGGGGCCCGAGGCTGGATTGCTCGAAGAAGACGAGTCAACAACCCATTCCGGTCTTTATGTGAACTCACATACTCGCTCAAAGCGCCAATTCGGCGGGTCATCGTCTCGGTCACCAACACGTTGAAATGCAGGAGCGTGTTCCATGCTTTGTCCTCCCCAGCAAAAATCAAACCATTTTGAAAGCGAACAACCAGTTCACACATGTGTTCACTGGCCCTGTCATCAAGTGGCCCCAACGAATACGCGCAGAGAGCATATGCATTCATCAAACACTCTCGTGCTCGAAGGCTCGTTGCTTCTTTCGTATTCAATCGAGGATTTCCCATGTCTCGACGAGCATCCGATGCCCATTCCATAGCCGTGTGCACAAAGCTATCCACAGCGTTCTTCGCCGATGGACATAACTGGTAAAAGTATCCACTCAACTCACCCAGCAAATGCAAATCCTCATGACGTCGCGGCGTTTGAGACAAAACCTTGGCAAGCGTGTGAAAAGCCTCGCATACTTCCTCCATTACCTCTTGACCCATCCATAAATCTGTCTTCCAACCATGCCGAGGCACGCTTTCATCCGTGAGCTCACCCACCTGATAGACACTCTGACGAATCAAATCCTTTACCATCGGCTGGTGCCACAGCAAGATATCTTCTTGCAACGCATTGATCAGCTTTCGCGATTGGAGATTCGCTGCCGATCGAATCAGTCCAAATGCCAGGTACGAGGACTTTGGAAAGTCTTGTGGCCTTTGATGTAGTCTTGCATATACCTCATTGCCCTTATCCTTTCCGTCCGGATGATTCGCGGCCCATTGATGGACTTGTTGTGAAAGCTGACAAGTAAAATAGTCGATGGACTGCCGATGGTCGACAAGAAATGGATTTGTGTTGGCTCCCGACCTCCAGCTGATCCCCATCGCGAAGCCAGAAGGGTGCCACACGCATTTTTGACGATAATCATCCAACCCAAATACTTCGTCAATCGTCGACGGGCCAAACCAATTGGGGAATTCAAAGCTGATGGGAAAGAATACCACATGCTTCACAAGCACACTATTCTTCGAGTATGCGGAATAATGATCGTGCCAGGAAGTCGAAAACGACCCTCCCTTCAAATCACTTCGACAACGCGGTGGCACCAGCAATTGCTGCGACTTCATCAACAAGTCGCCACAGCAATTGAGTTCTTCCGGCATCATCAGCGAGAAAAGCACTTTCCAGCACTCGGTTTCGTGGTTTGGCAAGGGGTTCACAAGAAACTGGGGCATTCGTTGAATATGCCGAAGGCGAGTAGTTGACGACGCGATTTGACGTTCAGTCGCGCGAACCTTACTTCTCAACCAGTCTTCGTGCGTTCGATCAACATTGTGTCGGTACCGATATTTCTTGCTGTGCCTCCTCCAGTTTTCGTCGAACTCGTCTTGACTCAAATCGTTCTTATGCTTTTCGGCGTCTAGTCTGGCTTGTACATCGATCAACTGTGTCTTCAGCTCGTCAATCTCCCTTTTGCACTCTTCCGCATCATCTTTCTTCTCCTCCACTACTTTCCAGGTGTCAAGCACCTTTTCCTCCAACTGGTTGGTCTCTTTCATAGCTCGCTGCTTGATCGTGTCGGACGAAGACGCATAGGCATATGCGAGTTGGAAAGTAGCTGAGGGATCGCCAATCGAAAAGATTTGGTCAGGTTTTGACCACTTGCGAACATAATGCGCGACATTCTCCAACGCTTCCAGAACTTCTTTTTCTCGAGCAACCATCACGTCCAAATGCCTCCAGTTCAATGGGAGCCCATACTTGTCTACGTGCGGAATCATCTGCACACAGTGCCGATGTACCAGACATGTAGCAATCCAAACCACCAAGAGTTCGCGACTTTGTTGTTGCACGGTGACCAACTGTGCTGAATCTGCATGGGATCGCCAACAGGTCAGAAGCTTTTGATACTCTCCGACAGTGCTGTGTACTTGCTCGAGATCTTCGAGATTGGCGATGGCAGATCCCGAGTCCCCAGACTTGAGCGCGCGACTGCTCTCAAAGAAGAATTGTTCAATTCCTCGCAGCTGACTCAAAAGCAAATGGGATTCGCTTGAATCTGACTTCTGGGTTGATAGCCATTTGAACAAACTGCGAATCGTTGGCGTGCGGTGGGGTATCAACACCGATCCATCCCCTGAGGAAAGATAATACCCGCAAACAAACAGTTCGACGACCTTTAGATTCGTCCGAGCTCGTGCTCGTCGCACCGCAATGCTCTCTTTCACCTGCGTGACATCAATCCTCACTGGAGGGTCCATCACAGGACGAAAGCTGGTTTTAACAGCACTGAGCATGTCTTCCGACGCTTCTAGCGTGAATTGAGAGGCGATGGGCTTGTTTACAGAATGAATCAATTCATCCAGTTGTTCACGAAGTCGTTGACATGCTTCAACGGCTCTTGCCACTTGGTAACCTTGGTCAGCGAGCTCAATTACTTGCAGACTCACTTCTGCAAGCATGCCAAACACATTGTCCTTGTCACGAAAGAAGCTGGTGCTGGTCTGATGACGGGTCAAATCGGCTAGCTGAGACCGAGTCAATCGCAATTGCAGGTTCACCAAGGTCTTCTTCAACAACGAATTGCCACCATTCCCCGAAAGGTACTGGAGCATCACGGCGCAAATCAGTGGCCAACATGTGCCGCTTTCGTGATTTCTGGAGTCCGTCGATCCGCGCATCTCCCCATAGGAGCTTTCGTTTTTCCCAGCAGTGCCGATTGCTGTGACATCAATCGCGCGACGAATCACACTGTCCATGAAATGTGCTGTCTTTTGGTGGTTCCTCGACTTTTGGGCATCTCGAAACGCATTGAGGAGATTGGTATTGAACTGAGCAACGAGATGGCTGGGGATTTCACCGCATTCCAGCACGCCAACGTGGTTTGGGATCGCGCTGTGGGCTGCTGCTACGTTGCTGCCCGCCAAATGCACTTGGGAACACCATGCATCCAGGTACACTAGTCGCAAAGACGTTTGCGCCACGCAAGTTCGTTCCATGACCAGCACGCAGCCATACTTTGGGTACCACTGGTCACACCAAATGCTGCCGACAGTCGGCAGATCCTTGGCATCTCCTCTCAAGATGGTTGTCACCCGCTTCAGATCCTTCACGTCGCGATCGGAAAACTGTAAAACATCTTGTTGCCGATCATCGTACAACGGTTCATCCACCAAATCTACACAGTTTGACCACCTGTTGTCCTGAGAGTCCTGTTGCGGTTCAATACCATCCACAAACTCCTCAATGAACTTGATCAGAGGAGAAATCGCCGTCGAGTCTTCAGATCCCGTCGGCGAAAGGTGCTTCAACGCAAAAACTTCTTTCCAATGCGCCATCGAACTGAGCTTCAGAGCAGAAATCGAAGAGTGAGAAGAAGAGTTGGAAGACCAAAGCAAGCTCTGTCGTGAGAGCATCGAGTCATCGGTCGGGTTGCTCCACAGACAACGCACACGTTAATACTGTCGTCACCAGCGACACGGTAGAGACTCTTTTCCCATGGGAATCCGCTGGTCAGTCTCATATGCGTGTGAGGCAGGTATGTGGCCAAGGAGACAACCGCAAACCACATCTGCTTCTTGTTCTTCCTCGCATTCATTCAACCGTTGGCTCCAGAGTACTCGTCAACGCACTGTCGCAATGGAGTTTTGCTAGTGTGCTCCTCTATGACCACTTGGCGTCTCGTGGTCGCACTGGCCAACCGCACACTCGCTTTCTCATTCAATTCACACCACAAATCATATCCAGAGTCGAAGGCTTCCACTTGTGGCGGTTGCCCCGCGCACGAATTCATTGCATTAGTTGGGAGCGAAGCACAACCCAACAAGCAAATATTGCTCCTGGTTGTGTTGGTGCTGTCGGTGCAATCAACGTTTCACTGTACAAGACACAAATGACAACCTGCACATACCGTTCCGAGCCAACAGACACTTACTTTGAGGTGCATTTTGCGTGGCAATAACACCACCTTCCGTGGTCGTTTGTGTGTCGAAAGTGTCGCGCAGCTGGGCCAACAGTATACACGCGACCGTCGGTTGATCAGGACACTCGGCAATGACCGATCGCACCCTCTCTTCGACAATCAACGCATTACAAACCCCCTCCACGGTCGACTGCTTCCACTTGTGGCTGTTGCCACGCGCACAAACCAATTTCACTAGTTGACGGCGAGCGTGATGCGTCCCCTGATCCAAACGCAGACGTACCAAGTGCTTCTGTTTGCAGGGGTCCTGTGAAAACAGAAGCATTGGGCTCGTTGTGCTTGAGGGCAAACACCTCTTTTCCACAGCCTGCTTGCATTCATCATCATCAACAATGAGTGAACTCGACGAAAGAGCGAGCTGCCACGGGATGTTACGGGCAAGAGCCTCGAGGAGAAATCCCTGCTGGGAACTTTTCCACAAGTCTTCCGTTTGACAGGTCTGCGTCACTTGCTCCCCTTGGCAAAAATGCGACGAGGGCATGCCCGCGAAATCCCAGAACCGCGCATGAGAAGTCAACCGCAAGCAAGACCATAAAGACTACTCTTTTTGGCTGGTGGTTAACGCCGTTGACGCTTTTGTCTGGACTCATCTTGCTTCTCTTGGTCACGCTTTCGCTTTGGCGTGGCCAAAGCCACCAACTGGGTCGTTTTGGCCGCATCCATCATGGCACCATTCTTGTCCAAGACTTCCATGGGGAACCGTGCCACTTCACAGATTGCACATCTGACGAGCGAACACTGGTGAAAATGAAACAGCAAGAACTTGGAGGATCTGCACGCGGCATGTGCGCAACTCGTCGAGCTTCGACATGCAGCCATGTGACGTAACAGCGACTTCATGTCCGCACATTGCAACGTCACCGCGCAAGTGCCTTCATGCTTTGAGCACCACATGGCATGTCGCAACAGTACCAGTCGCGTCTGGTAACTTTGGAGTTTACTCCTGGTGGCATCATCCAACGCGCCAGCTTTGACGAGGTCCTGCATTTTCTTGAGGCCCTCTTTGAAAGCATCATCAGAGTTTTCTGTCACTTGTTGTGCAAAAGTCGTGAACAAACTGACACATTTGGACGATTGATGCAGATTCGCCGCCACCAACTCACGCTTGGTCACATGGTTGTGCTCGGAAACCGCAACAGGCCCAGCCAGCGGAACAAAAGTCGCGTCGTGCAAGGAAATGGGCTTTGCTGCTGCATCAACCGGAAGTCGCTGGTCAATGCAGGTCTCCATGTGTGGCATTGATGATAGACTCTCGAAATCGGATGAGCGATCAATCACTCGACTCTGTGACGCGGAGATGACTTGCTTCGACACAAATGACTCATTTTTTGCTTCGATCTCCCCATCGCAAGGCGTCAATCTGTCTACATATGGGTCGCCTGTTTGAACGGCAAGGTGACTGTCTGTCGACCTGGGTTGAGCAGATTTGTGGTCCGCTTGAGTTAATGATTCAGGGTCTGGTAAGCCGTCGCACGCACTTGACGGCAGCTGCACAAGCGGAAGTGCCGCTACGATGGCTGATGGCCGCGGAGGTTTAGTTGACGGAGTTGGTTTGGCAGGAACATGGTCAATACTGGAGTGGGAGCCTCGTGGAATGCAATTCGCTAAGTAACCAGGCTCGATCGCTTTAGGTTGCTTGACCGGGACTAAGGCCGACATCATATTTGGAGTTCGTCGTGGTGGGGGTTGGTGGCTCGAGTCAACCGCACCCGGTGGGCCTTTCAAACACCACCGCTGCAAGAGTTGATTTGTACGTTGTTCAATCTCGTACAGACGCTGGTCAACACTGCTGTTCAATGAAGTCCATGGAGGTACCAGCTGAGGTTGCTGCTGACACCCACCAAGCAATTCATGTTGCAGTGGCGGATCCATTGACGGGAGTTGCAGGGCCCAGTCGTTAACTTGGGTCGTCGCCGTCGGTACCCCATCTGCATTCTCTAAAGGACTCGCCATCATCACAAGGTTCCGGGTCGACATAGGAAGCCAGGACGCCATGTTTGCTACCACACCGTGATCGTCTTCCCACATGGTGGTCTCCGCTTTGGTTGATCCAGTTGTTGACGGCATTCTCATGAGTTTGCCGTCATGACGGGCCACTCGTGGCACTGCATCCTCCGTACCATTGCTTTCCATCCACCCATTCGGGTCCATTTTCGACCACGACTTGACGGTTCCAAGGACCAATCGAGACTGAGGTTTGTTGGTTCTTGGACCACTCTACTGGGATGGAAATGGACCCATTCGACGGGAAGAGAGCAGAGAAACAAGAGAAACAAATTGTTTTCCCATCGCATTTCGGTTGGTTGTCGAACCTGTCGACACGGTTGGAAAGAAAAGATGTAGCAATCCATCAGTCCATCCGTCCATCCGTCCAGTCAGTAGCACAAAGTCTTGGCGGCTTGGCTGCTCATACATCCAGTGCAAGCGACCCCAAAACTCGTGGTGGAGCCATGCAGATGCAAGGCAAGTGACGGGGACGGGAGGGAAAGGATCAAGACACATGGAAAGAGGTGGAGATCATCATGCAACGACCGATGGTGAGCAAGTTGCAAGGAAACTCGTCGCGTTTGGAACGACTCCAAGTGCACTTGTGCCACACACTCACACATGCAACACAGCAAAGCGGTGCAGCCACCATTGAGACGATGATGTCGCGACCAAGATGGACGTGATTGGCCTGGAACACAGTCTCAACATTGGTTCTGATGGTGGCATTGGCCGACTCACCTGGTGCGTCCGTAAAAACCACTTGACATCACCGGGACGAGGGCAATCGAAGTGTGTCAACCCCGTGACCCCCCACCCCACCACCGCCACCACCTTGGGGAAAAAGGATGGCCGTGGACAAAAGACGACTGCTAACCTCGTATGGAATCTCGACGTCTTTGACACCAAAAAGAAATACCAAAAGGATGTTGTACGACGCCGTTCACCAGTATCTCGGAAAGAATCGTGTGATCCAACAGCGCGCTTGAACGAGCTGACCAGCAGCGGTTTTGTGCTTGAACGAGAGTGCCAGAGTTTTGGCAGCAGGTCACGTGATGCCATGTTGGTGTCAAGATGTTCCTTGTTCTCACTCTCTTGGAATGCCTGAGTAAAGACCTTGTCCACCGACGCATCGTTGCCAACTCCAGCATCCATCCCACCAACAACGGCGACTTTGCCTTTTTTGTCTGCGTTTTTACAATGGAAAGCAGAACCTGTGTGGAAACCTGCCTTTAACCGTCAATTCGGTCGACATCGTTGCTGTCCAATCAGTCGGTTCAAGCCCCGTTGCATCATCTTTTGCATATCTTTTCTTCTTTCCCAACAACGCAGAAGGAGTACGATGTGAGCGCCCTATGGTTCAAAACACTCCTCAGCAAGAGAGCAAGCAAAGATGTCTTCAAGTTGAAGTCACTCGACTCCAGGTCGTTGAGTGTGGGACGCGGTGCCTGGGGATGTGTGGCCACCACTTCAAGAAACGTTAGGCCCCCACGTCCCAGAAGGTACCGGAGAGAGTTTCTGCGGCTGCAAGGTCAGTTTGAAGGCCGAAATGCCTCTGTGCCTTGTGGTGCGGAGTAGGAGGATGCCAAGTCATTCAATCGGCTCACTTTGGAATCTACAACGCCACGCAAACCGCAATCGCCTCCAACATCAAAAGCCGAACTCTCGTGCACAACAACACGATGCTACAGAACCACTTCGACCAAAAGACAACGCGTCTCGAGCGATTCCACCAACTCAATCGCAGATCGTCCGCGCTTTCACGTCGACGCATGTGTGAGAGGATGCATCGCTTGGAAGACACCGTCGAGTCTCTCAAACAGCGCAACAGGGAATTGATCAAATAGATCACGTTGCACCAGTGGATCGCCCGGAATGAGAAACCCATGCAGCAGTGGGAGCAATGGCAGCAAGTACAGTCCCGATCGTCACGATCCACCACAGAGCCGCATGACCAGTCTCAGCATTGTTCATCGACCTCAGCAGATGTCGCACCCATTGTCACTCCATCACCCAATTGGCTATAGCAGTTAAATGAATCCGATCTGGATTGCCTGTTGGAGACACTGTTGGAGGTCTCCTTTTGACTGGTCCCCTGCAGCATGAAAATGTGAGTGACGGAAGCAGCAGCAACGACGGTTCCAAGAACAACAGCACCCACTACAAGTGGTGGTTGTGCATCCTCCGTAAGAGCCAACAGCTTCGAGAGTAGCCTTTATGGCACGCTGTCTCGTCGGTGAGTGTTAATCTAATGTCATTCCTATGCCTGTCGTGGCTTCCACCCATCACACAAGGCTGGGCACTTCTAGATCGTCTGCTTTGGAGTCTTTCAAACTTGGTGTCTGTGTGGATGTTCGCTGACTGGTCGGTATGACACTATGATTGTTGTTGCTGCTGCTGTAGGTGGTATCGAGTAGAGCAGCCGTGTCCGCTGTGTCCAGTTGACGACGGTATTGGCGCGAGAACGCGAACTTGGTCAAGTCGATCATGTCCTTGACGCTTGTGGATATCGTGTCTTTGACACACATTTCATTGATGAAAAACGGCTGGCACCTCATCCAGCAGTCAGTCGGACGTTGGATAGAATCTGATGTGGGCACTCTGACGTGAGCGCTATCGTAGCCGAGGCATTTGGGAAATGACGGTTGTGACGATGAAGTGGGTGACAATTGCGACAATGATGTTGAACGTGGCAACGTCGGCGATGATGGCGACGAGGACGAATCGTGCAGTTGGATGGATGTGGCTGGAAATTCGCGAAACCACAAGTGATCCTGACTTTGGCTCCTCAAAGTGAGATATCCACAGTGGAGACAGTGGCTGCCCAGTAAAGTGTAAGACGATGCCAAAGCATTCGTTTAGTCATGCTGACGGATGGTGATAGTGCATCCCAGCAGTGGGAAGAGTGCTGAGCTGGTTGAACCTACATTTGAGTTATTGAGTGCGCGCGAGATTATCCACGTCCCGGGCTACAGATCTACTTTTCGGTATCTTCCAGTCTATTTTTGCAATAAACCTGACTCCATCGCATCATGGTGATGATTGGGCGCCATCCGTCTCTACCTTCTCACCCACCGTCGGCACCAGAATCGTCGACATACACTCGAAACAGCAACAAGCTTTTGAGTTGTTTCTTTTTTTTTGCGTGAGTGTGTTTGTGGCCAAAGCAGAGATTGCGCAATAGATGGTGTTTCCTTGACCAATGGAACCTTGGAGTGGTAGGGTGGTGTTCCCGTGGGGAAGGAAACACCAACTATCGCGCAAGAATCCAATTCGTCCGAAAGATTCTGCGAGTTTGCTCTTGTGGGAAACCGACGGAAAGCAGGAGACACGTTTTCAATCAAGTGAATGGCATCGATGCCCATGGTACTGTTCGTGCTGAAGAAGCTGCTTCACTTCTTGGATGGTTCGTCGGTTGCTAGTTGATCTGGAAGCGGTGCATCCGGCAGCTCGTCGGGAAGCACAAGAGTCAAATCCGGCTCTGAGAGCAAGGCAAGCACATCCTCACAATCGTCCACGATCCCCCTTGGCACTTGCTGCTGTGTTTGTTGGATCGTGTTCAGCGTACCACCATTGGCTTCGTGTATCACACCTGACTCGCAGCCCACCAACGGAACACAAGCGGCATCACTGACGAAAATACTCCCAGTGTCGTCGTGACCAGAAGCAGAAGTGCCGTCACCAATGATCTCTCGCAAGATCCACAACTCGGCATCCTCATCACTTGGATCAACATGCAGTGTCTTGTGATGCTTCTGAACTTGCTGAGAATCCGCAAGAGAGTCCGCTGCCCGCTTGAGACCGCGCTTCTTCTGGGTATGATCGGCCGTGGGTGCTTTCGCAGGGGCCGCGAGACTCATGGGACGATTTGCAGCGACAATAGCTGCTGAGACAATGGTAGCAGCATGATCTCTCACAAGTTGTTCCTGTAGAGTACGTTGCCACGCAATTGGTCGTTCTTCCAGTCCATGATAGACTGATTTTTCTTGAGGAACATCCATTGATGTCGTGGCGTTGGATGTTTCATCCGTCAAAAAACTCAGCTCCAATGGATCGAGATCATCGATCGGCAACAACCCAATCCATGTGTTGTCGTCAACTGGCGACGATTCTCCACCCACGACCTGACCTGCAGAATGGAGGTTAGCTTCCCACTCACTCGCAGCGTTGAGGGACAAATCACCTCCAACGTCGAGTGGCGCAAAGCTGTCTTCACCGAAGGATGCCAAGAGTTGATATAAGTCACTGGAGTTCATGTTGAAGTCGCAGTTGCTGGTGGATGATATGATGGATTGTGGTTTGTCTTGTGGGTTTCTACTCAAAAACGAGTCTGAACACTGCAACCACCGGCATACTGCGCTTCGGCAAAACACCAAGAAATCAATCAAAGAAGTGGACGGTGTTGGCCACCGTCCAAACCACTCAAATGGATCCAGTTCTATGCGTTAGTGTGTCTGGACGAGAAGACAGTTCGATGTCTCTTGTTATTAGATGTGCGCAACGTTTTCCAAGGTCCACCATCGTCACAATCTGCAGCATCTCGTATTGGCCGTTCTCGAACCAGTTCCAAAGTCGATGTTTCAGTCTCGATCGAACTCTCGGCAAGTGACCTGCCCAGAGACTTGACATGGCGAAAGAAACTCGCGTTGCTGTCAGTCTCTACCTCTCTTAGTCAGCAACAATCAAACGTAGTCAACAGCAAAGACACAGGACAACGATACGCACTCCAGCTACACAACAAGGCATGAAGAAGAGCATGCTTGGACGACGGTTGGAGTCATGGCTCTAACAGGTGGATTCTCTGGTTCCAGAAGTACGCAGCCAGGAACAACAACAGGTAGTACGATGGATGCATCTTCTAAAGTGATATGGTTATATTGGTCTTATTCTCTTATTCGCGGTGTATGGGCGATCTATTGCACAGTCATGGAAGTCCAACCCAATCTCCAGCGAGATCTGAGTATCTTCAATTGACGCACCCACCGATCTCGACGAAGACAGACACAAACTACCCAAGGGTTTCGATCGAGAATGAACTTTTGACATCGATCGGTGCATCGCTTTAGTAAACGATTGAAGGAACGGCGAAATCCAACAGAGCTCTAACACGTAATCCCTTTGAGAACCACAGAATTAACGTCATCTCTCTTGTTCTTGACTCGATATTGAATCGTTCTTTCTCTTACTCCCGTTCACCCCCCAACAACAAATGGAAATGTGTTGATCATACACACAGACTGGAGGTGAATGGCAGTTCTCGATGATCTGAAAGCCTTAGAGTGATTCCCAGAATTGAGTCTCGGCCCCTTGAGTCAGCCGCTTGTGACCGTCGTGATATCGTTGGAATCCCAATCACGTGGTGGCATCTTCAGAGACCCTCGATCATCCTTTTGACGAGGGTGACGTTACGAAGATGAGGCAGATCGAGGCGAAGAGCTTGCTAGAACTATTGATCCAATGAACTTTTCACTTGATAGCTTCCAGACGAATGGAGGACGAAGACGACGGATAGAGAAGCGCATCTATTCTGACATATCACTGACAAACTCCATCTGTTTAAGCATCAGAGTTTTGTTGACTGATGCATTCTATCAGCTAGCATCCAGTCAACAGAACTCTGTTGCGTAAACACATCCGTGCCACGAGAAGACGAAACGTTGTAGTGCTTTCTATGCTCTTCGGGCGCGAACACTCTTCATACGGTTCTCATGATACCTCCAAATCAATAGTGCACGCGCAAGGTCGACGTCCATGATCAGCTGGCCATCTTCATCCTTCACTTCGACCGGATTCCGCATAAAGGAGCAGCTCAATGGGCACTGGCCTTCTGTACAATGCACAGAATGTGACAAAACGCACCTTGCGTAGGTGCAACTGATGTACGGGCACTCGTCACTGCATTCACACAAGTGCATGTGCTGCCAAAGCTGCCGCATTTCGTCACATCTTCCGCTTGCTCCGCAGGATCCTTGAGAAGTTTGGCACCAGATGGCATGACGCAACTTCAACAGCGCTTCTCTGAACATTTGCTGCTGAAAACTCGCCATAGGATCTGAGGTACTGGCGCGCTGCACCTCGTCAAGACTCGCTTCAAATGCTTGTCGAGTTGTGTTGTCCAAGCATTCCGTGACTTGATATGCGACGGTCTTGAACAAGCTGACCCACTGCCTCGACTGGTGCAAATGCGCAGCAACGAGAAGACGATGAGCTGAACTTGGCGCGTCAGGAGGGATTTCCAGAGGTCCTGCTCGAGAATGCAGAATAAACTTCATGGAAGAGACCAACTAAAGCGCCGCTGAACATCTTGCACCACTGTCGGTCAAACTCGACAGCTCATCATGAGCTGAGAAGGGTTTCGTCTGCTGGTGCTTGGGTATCTCGATTGGAGAAGGCGATGGCGCCCGTTGCACGAGATGTGCTGTTTCGCTTCTAGCAGCTAACTGAGGCGGACCTGTTGGATCCAGATGCTCGTCAGACAACACGAACGCAACACCAGGTTGTGGCAACGAGTCAATCAGATTACCAAAATCGTCCGAGGCTTCCCCTTGATCTTGCGCTTGCAGTTGTCTTGGTTGAATTGGGCTTAGCGCAACACCTTGGTGCAGTCCAACGGGTTCAGAATGCACCATGGGAACCTGAGTCGCATCGTCTTCATGAACGGTTGCCAAGTCGTTGACACCTGAATCACCTGTGACGCTCCTTGAAGTCTCTGTTGGGATCTTCAACGAGTTGTCATGGTTGAAGAGGACATTGCATCGCCAAACATACTGGATCTTCGGTCGCTTTTGTCGCTGTGGCGAGGAGTCTAACCGGCGCTTGAGTCCGCTGTGTTGTGTTGGAGTTGCGTTGGCCGGATTGTTCACCGAGCGTTGTGCAGCGACAATAGCAGCAGCGGTGACGCTGGCTGCACGGTTCCTCTCTGCTACTTCTTGTTGCTCACGCGGCGCTTCTTTCTGGTCAGCCGGATCATCGTTCAAGAGTTGGAAATCCAATGGAATCAAATCGTCAATCGGCAATGCAGCAATCCATGCGTTGTCATTCTTCGGCATGGTCCCAGCATCACCACGACCATCAATGTCGCGCGGTGCAGCGCTGTCGTCACCAAACGAAACCAAAAGTGGACACATCTCACTTGACTGCATGATGGATCAATGCGAAAGACGAGAGAGAGCAAATGCTTGGAAGGGAAGCACTTGTGGGTTCCCACTCGAAAACGAGTTTGAGTGTTGCAGAACAACCCCGTCTCTGTTGTGTTTGGAAAGACACGGCCAGGAGGAAGCTGCCCGCAAAGCCCACCAACACCAGTGAGGGCATGGCAGTCAAGCTGCATCATCATCATCGTCGTCAGCATCATCTGTGGGAGTCTGATCGGCTGCAAACCGACTGCTTGTTTGGTCACGGCCCATCGCCACCAAATGCCAACTCGCAAGTGGGGTGGCGTGGGGAAACTTTCGATGATTGCTGTCTTGCTGTCCTGCATCTCCATCTGAAACTCGGCTCGCGTCCAGTTCAACGAGTGGGCTGAAACCATCGTACTTAGCCGAGACGAGCCGGCAAACGGGGTGCTTCAGAAAGAAGCGCAAGAGGGCAAATGGGGGCAACAATGGAACTGCTTGGATTGCTGTGTCGTGTCGTGGCCAACAACTTCTGGGTGTTGGTCCATAGCTGGTGTTTTCCTTATCCAATGGAGGAAGGGTTCCACGTGTGTTCATTGGACAAGAGAAACACCAGCTATGGACCAACACTAGTTCGTGAAACCCCGCATGCACACCCAACTATGCTGCAACTTGCTCCAAAGCTGTCGTGGAACATCGTGAGAGAACCAACCGATCCACACTGACGGTTGCATCACGTACCATCTGATCAAGCAAAATGGCTCGGACCAGTGAAGAAGATGGGACAGAACTCACACACACACTCTCTCTCTCTCAGCCTTTGACAGGTCTTGCGCGTCCACGTCGGAGCCGTGGACCAGATGCTCCAGTGGTTCCAAAGATCACGCATTTTGCCACGCTTGCATCTCTTGGTCTGGGATGGCGTTGGTGATTCGGGTGGTACACGACGCAAGTTCGTCAATCCATTCGCGATCTGCTTTGGAAAGTAGAAGAGGCACAACGCAAACTGCCGACGTGTCAGTCCTTCACTCCAAACCACACTCGATCTGGAATTCGATTCTGGTTATACCTGGCTCGATGAAACGGGTCCTTGACAGCAAAGATGGCTCATTGCATCAACTCATCTCGTGCCATCGTTTGCGGCGAAGTGAGCAAGTTCCACTTGCAGGCAGACCCGAGAAGCGTTTCCAACGGCAAGGACAAAAGCCAATGGATCGATGAGGAAATGAGTATTTGGTCACTTTTCCAACCATCAATCGCAGTTGCAACCCAAGTCTTATTATCGGTCGCGTACTGGCGATTGGCCTGTCCAGATAGACAGGATTGGAAGGACAAACGAAGCCAGAGCTTTAGCAATGCAACAACAAAAAGGCACCCAACGGAGTGTTGGACTTGTATCTAGGAACTTGCTTTTGCTTTTGCTTCTGATCGATTCCAACCAGTCATCAAAAAGAGAGAAACAACGAGAAAAAAAGAAATGAATGAAAAGAACTAATAGGATCAATCCCGCCTCGCCTTTCAATATGATTTTTCACAAGAAAACCAACGTCACGGGAGTGGACAATCAACAGGATCCGATGCCAGAGAGAAAATTGAGCATATTCACGAACGAATAGCTGATGCCAAGACTTGTCACTTTGTCAGCTTCGGGTTTTCGCAATGGAACCCAAACAAAGTCGGGATGCTGATACCGCGAGTTGTTGACCCATTCGCCGCCAATGATGTTATTGTCGGCATCCAATTCCAACAAATACTCGTACTTGACGGTCTCGGTGTATTTGTCCACGATGCCTGGACCTGAGAGCTGACCATCTTCATACCCTTCTTGAATGTACTTGAAAGTGTTTTGAACATAATGCACTTTGACTGCTTTGTCGTTGAATGCGGCGTAGGATGAGACGTTGAAGTACTTTTTGGCAGCCTCATCGGGACTCAAAACAACAGGATCACTGAAAGCATACGAACGTACGGGCTGGTTCCAAACCTCGGCGTCAGCAAACGAGTCAATCAGAAAGCTTTTGTCAAAGCGACCAATGACATTGGCGCAGATGACATGAAACATTGCTGGACCAATGTCGCGATGCGCTAGATCAATATATCGACCGTACTGATCCTTCTTGTTGTCATCACCACCATCAAACCTTACACCACTATACAAAACAGGCACCCCAGCACCATCGTAGAGTTGAGTCATTAGCGCTTTGATGTCCATCGGCTTGAAAATGACACCATTGAACTCTACAGGACACTTTGGCTCATCTTCAAGCATGGCTGCAGGGGCCCATGCATGACAAATGCCTACCCAATACGGTACGCAGTATCCTGAGGTCTTTCCGTAGCGTATTCCGCAGTACGCATCACTTGCACATTGGTTGTCCGTGGTGCAGGTTGTGCCTCTTGTCCAGGCATCAATGCCGCTGTCGGCCGAAACTCGGTTCATGAAATCCACTGCACTTAGATTGTTAGCAATCGCGTATTTCTCAGCAGCACTGGGTCCATTATGATCCCATCGCACGTTGATGCCATCCTGGTAAGCCGGCCAGTAGCTCCCGGGCCAAGGCATTTTGCTGACGGTTGCTTGCTTCCATTGCGCATTGATTTTGTCGGTGTTCATCTCGAACTTGCTCTTGTAGAACCACTCGAGATAGCTCAGATCTTGGTTTTCTTTTGGTGTGGTGGCGTCCATGATCGACATGTCGTCCTGAGAGACCACTTCGGTGCCATTGATGACCAGCGCGGTCCCATCGCTCGAGATGGCCGTGAACGTCTGCGGCGCCGAGGCTCCAAAGCCACTGAGCATACTGTTCTTGTCCAAAATCACGATGCCATCGCCATCACGTGGCACGCTTGGATCGCCAGCGAGTCCGGCGGCTTGAACACGAATGGATCGCAGCGACACCACCATCAGCAGGGCATTTCCCAAGAAAATGAAGGACTTCATGATGGGTTGCGTCTTCTTCTTGGTGTTGTTGTCGACGTGGGGGGAAGCCGGTAAAAGGCAAAATGGCGGGAGCTTATCCCTTTTGGGTTGGGCTCCTGATGCTGACTGGCTTGTGGATTTCCCTTGGGCTTTCCTTTGCCTCCACAAAGAGCCCAACGGAAAGCCAGCGTCTGATGCACGTCACGAGCGTCGCTTCACCGCCATGTCGCCACTGGATGGTTCTCGTTGTCGCTCGTTTTCCTAACTTTCCTCTCGGTTCTTTTTGGACTCTGGATCTAACCCCCAGGTTTCCTTTGTGCTGCTATTGCTTTGTGATCTTCTGCTCCGGCGCTTTGGGGACAAACCAAATATCCCCATCTGACTCTTCTGAACCGACTCTCTCCTTTCCTTTTCGAAAGAGCGAGAGGGCGCCTCCCAAAGATCTTCGACCCTTGAAGAGCGCATGGTGAGTTGTGGTGCCTACGGTAGCACGTGGTTACGTACAGTGTGAACGCTTGTTTCTTTGGGTTGAATCAGGGCATATGGCCCCGGATGGGCAAGAGATGGTGGTGGAGATGGAGATGGAGATGGTGAACTGGTTTGTTCCGACGCTGTTCGAGTGCATCGGCCAGTGAGAGATTCCATCGTTAGCGAGGCCACGTCACACTTGGGCCTCTGTTCACTCCTTCTGGGTGTTTAGCAACCACTGGATTCCTCTTTTGAAAGGATGCTTCCATAAAAATTGGATTCCTCCTTTGGCAGGATGCTTCCATGAAAATTTCAAAAGGCAAAGATGGGCACCTCGTCGCTTGTAATCATCCAGCTTTGCTTCTTCTTGACTTGCTGAGTTGTGTCATTGGTTGGATGGCTTCTGCTTGTGCTGCAACATGAAGGGCGCGGTTATCCATGTGTGTTGATGGTTTGATCCACAAGCCTCGCCTTGCACCAACTCAATGACCATTGCGCTGCCTTGCTGCTGCCTTGCTGGACCACCTCGAGAGGGTTCAACAACACGATCGACTGTGTCCGCAAGTCAGAGCATCATGCCCAGAACCCAATGAGACATTTGACAGCCCTACGAAGAATGAATCCTCGGTAGCAACCCTTTCGATGGTTACCAATGGCAGACTCCGCGATCTACTTCTGCTAAGTACGACTCGGGTAACAATGCGCCACTGCCGCTCCTCCTCTTCGTCACTTCTTCCTGTGTCGACGAAGCTCCTGCCGGCGCCAACTCTCCCAAGACCAGGTGATTCCCGGAAATCGCCGAGCAATGGCAGGGTGATGGCGGAAGCTTTGTTTCGCTTGACACTGACTCATTCTTTCGAAGAAAACGCTACTGCTTCATCCTTTGTGCTGTGTTTAGACCCCCTGGAGGAGACCCCAGTCCTTGCATGATGGCAAACATCTCGGATCAAGAGCCATCAAGATGGACAGGTTGTGATCCAGCGCGACCATGAACCTGACAGCAGATCGTGCCTCTCCTGATGGAGATTCATCTATGACGAATTCGTCACCAAGACCAAGCTGCTAGTTGCATCATTTGCGCAAGAACGATTCACCGCAGTAGTCCACGACCTCCTCAGCTGTACTGAACATCTCCAAATGGAAGAGAAATTGGTTCTACAAGACTTTGGTGTGCCTGAACGGTTTGTGAGAAATGAATTCGATGGGTATTTCATTGATTTGCGCAATGGAACCCGAGAGAATCCATGTGACGTAGGCATTGAACTCGGTGTGAACTTGGCAGACGCTTTTCAAGTCGGCATGGCTCGATTCGAACAAACAACACATCAGCAGCACCAAAATGCTCTTTCTACCTGGAGGACTATGCAAGTTGGATCTACGCGGACTGTGCCATCACCTCAAACGAATCAGGTCGCCCACAGCGTGGTAATGCCAACAGAACACTTCTCAATGCCTCGACAGTCTTGTGAATCCACGGATGTGAGATCGCGTCCAGAGCAGCCAGTATGCGTTGTGCGGGCTACGTTTGAGCCTTTGGTTGGACCTCTGGTGAAACAGCCACCAGTCTCGAGAGATACAATTATCGACGCGGTTGCTGTAAACCACAGACAATCCATGCAATGCATTCGAATCTTTCAGTCAAAAGCCCAACAAGCGTCAATACACTTGGATGATCGTCTGCGCAGGGACTTCCAGCAACGACTTCAGTCTGTCGTCTCTATCGACAAGATGAGCTTGAAGGCAAGACGCATTCTTGAAAGACAACAACAGCGTTTGTTGTGCTTGCGACATGCACTGTGGTGTCGAGAGGCCAAAGGAACCTGTTCGGTCATTCCAAACTGTCAAGAAATGCAAAAACTATGGCTTCACATGGGGAATTGTCCAGCATCCAGAAGCTGCTCCTACTCCCATTGCATTTCCTCCAAGTACGTGTTGTCCCACTTCCACGAGTGCACCAACCCAAAGTGTCCGTTGTGTCCACTGGTGCGTTTTCCAATGGAAGTGAAAGAGACGACTGGTCAATTGATGATGGACATGGATCGAGCGATCGAGCAATTGGTTTTGGCGAGTAAGCACGAGAATCGAATCGTTGAAGGATGAACCACACCAATGAGTCGGTAAGCCTCGTGCGGGATGGCGAAAGTGCTACTCGTTGACTCTATTTTTCGGTTGCGAACGTGTGAGATGCACAGGTGTTATAGGATATGGCTCTTGCTATCCCTTTATGTGTGAATGATGCACTTTGTTTTTTGCCGCCCAGCGACGTTTGGTAGCGTCTCTCACGCGCCCTGTCGGATATCCTCCTCCTCCTCCACGCTCTTGGGCAGCTGACTCTTCAAGCCGCCCATTGAAGAGTCTGGTGAATCAGACATCGAGAGAATGTGCCTCACAGTATCTCTTGTCACCATCTCCAGTGTTAGAAACAGATCCAGCCAGCTACGCTATGAAGAGACAGTGACTGAAGCAGAGTGACTGCCTCAGTACAACATGCAATGACGGTCTTTGTCCAGTCCAGGACAGGCAGACGAGGTGGAGCTTCACCAGTCCTCATAGTTGCTTTCACCTGGAACCCCAAAAGAAGAAGACTCATCCTCGATCATGTTTCAGAGCCTGTTGTTTTGGCCGACGGCATGGTTTGTTGAAGACAGCACTGCTGATGCCGCTGTGAATGAAGAAGCATCGAGTACAACGACCGCACTTCCCGTTACGGTTGAGTTGGATACGATCGCGTCTGCTTCTTCCACTTTTGGTGACTCTTCCTTGGACTCGCTGGCCCAAGATGACACATTTTGGGCCGATTTTGATGCGATGGATGCGTGGATAAGTGGATCGAGTGGTAACGCATTGACGGTACCATCCATCAACGAAACCATTGTAGTAGACAGTAATCCGTCCGATTCGTCGGATACACAAGGTCGAGTGGCGTTGCAAGAGCTACCGATGCCGGCCCACCTAGTGGAGCAACCACTGTCGCAAATCATTGAAAGCAGCGAGACGTCAACTGATTTTCCCGTGGATGGTGCAGCAAGGTTATCGAATCTCTTCGCCGCAGTTCCTGCAGATGGCGATGTGACGCCGTGTGTCGAGTCGATTCCGTCAAGCATTGGGTTCAGCATCGATTCAGCCAACACTTTGGAGACATTGAATACTTGTGGGGGTGCCATCCTTGATTATCGCTTCGCCACCGCGACTGAGAGGAATGCGGATTGTGGTATAAAGGAATGGGAAGTCTCTCCACTAAGGCTTGTTCGTCAAGAAGTCCGCAACGACTTGGTCACAGAGTCAGCGAACCACCGCCGGTCCGACATGCAGTCGACCGTGAAGAGAGGAGAAAAGCGAAAACGTGCGATTCAACTACCAGAAAGAGAAGTTCTCGCGGAAGAAGAGATTCGAACCATGAAAGAATTCCTCAAGGAGTATCCGGTTGAAGACGAGATTGGCAACTGCATGGAATTGACATGTACAGACAGCTTGAAACTGCACCAAAATGTCACTCGAAAACGTCAAAAGATTCACCACCACCCCCGTTGGAACGAGAATCTCGACGATGGTGCGCTTGCACCTATGGACCAGTTCGAGGCATGTGCTCGTCGAGTCTGCGCAAATGAGGATCGCGAGTGGCTGGACGCTCGTTCCAACGAACTTTCGACCTGTAATACACGCATCACCAGCGCTTGCCTGTGCCAACTCATGAGTCTCTGGCACGCCAAGTGGTGCACAGCAAGTGAAGGCACATGCCACACATTAAAGTGTGGGAAAATGCGTGATCTTTGGAACCACTGGAGCACCTGCTCACCGGCTGGGCCGTGCAGACACGAGTCGTGCAAAAGCATGAAAGTGATTCTGCATCACTTTCTCCAGTGCTCCAATCCACGCTGCTCGATTGGGTGCTGCATGCTTCGCACAGAGATGAAGGCAAAAGACTCGTCAGTGGGTGAGGATGTGGATCAGCTGTTTTGTCGAAACATTTTGATTTAGTAGAGTTAACGGCACCGGAATGGACATATAGATTGCTCTTGTAGTTTGTTGTGTGAGGGCCATGGTTGTCTCTCGTGGAGAGCGATGGGTGTTGATTGTCTTTGGTCGCTCGTAGTCTTTGCAGTGGTGTCTTTCTTCGCGTCTTTCTCCTTTTCTCGGATTTGGTGACCCCCTCCTCGAGCAGTCATCAAGAGGGCAGAAGACTTCACTTGTGTGGTGTGTGGTTCAACGGCCTCTAGCAACCCACTTTGCGACGGCTGAATGGTGCGAGATGACTCGAATGACATTGCATCAACACCTACTTGGCCGCCAACGGAAGTGATGACCAACGCGGTGACTGATCGGTGGTGCAACAGGTCGGTGGACGACTACACCAGAACGATGCTAGCTGCGGCATCGCATTCAGCATTGGTGAGAGCGTCTTTGGCCGACCGCCCAACTGCAACGATAACACCACGAACGGAAGGCTTCTCAACAACTGCGCAACCGTTTGAACAAGTGGAACAGACGCTGCGGTTGCGAATTACCACCAGACAGCAGATAGCAAATCTCTTGCTCACCCATTCCAAGTTCAAGAATGATCGTTTGTGGATCGACCGCTTGCCCGAGATGGTCCGACTTGTTGAAGAGTCCTTGTATCAGCGCGCTTCGTGTCTGGAGGAGTATTTCAATCCACAAACCCTTCGAGACCGGCTAAAGAGCATTGTTCGCTCCTTTCGCTGCCAACTGGACTGTCAGCCCAATCTCGTTCATCTCTCGTCTTTGATGGCAATCCATCGAGTCGAAGTGTTTAGCTGGTGTTCCAACCAACAGGCGTGTACAGCCCACCATGTTGTCGTTGCGTTTTCGAAAGAGCATTTGCAGGACCCGGACCGACATAGACCGAAAAGACGTCGTCTAGAGTGAAAGTGTGCCTGGACCAACGATCGCAATCGGTCGGTTGCTGGGTCGAGACAATGCCGTAAAAACCATTGGAATCATATCTTTCCACACGGCTTCATCTCTCCATCTGTTTGCCTATGATCGAGCTGTTCATCTTGCCATCCCCAACCAGAGTCAAGCGAAGCAGCGTTGTAGTCATTCTCGAAAGGTATGGACCAACACAGGACACAACAGAAAAACACGCAGAAAGATGCGGTGGGGCACGATGACAGACGGGTCTTTGAAAAGTCGGCAGTGGTCGACTTCTTTCTGCTCTTTCAATAATGCTGGGCGAGTTCTCTTCTGCAAGGAGTGGTGGTGAGTTCATTGTCCGGTTTGGTGGACAAGAACCAAGCTCAGTGTCTCGGCGCGGTCGATTGCACCAAAGATGAATGAAAGCTCTTGCGATGGTGTTAACGCGAACGTTGCTATCACCGATCAGGTCGATGACATGGAATTCGGTGACAGCTTGATTGACGCGCTACGAGTTGAATTGGCGCTTTACAACCATGAACGGCAACAACAACCGGTGACTTCGGATGTGACGACAGCAGTCTGTGAAATGATTCTGTTTGGTGATGAGGAAGATGTCGAGCTTCTCTCGTCGGGTTGCTATCAACAAGTGGGGTCTACGTTCGTGTCAGTCTCGCCTCATTCAGGTCGAGTGTGGCATGCCCTCGAAATGCCACTCAAGTTGCTCCAAGTGTCGCCACCAACGGCATCAAGTGTCACCCCCACGACGCAACAGCTCTGTTCCTCGACCAGTCGTTCAACAAGTGTTGACAAGAGCCAACCCGTCAAGGCTGTAACCAGCTTGTTTGTTCCTTTGGCAGGTCCATTCACACCTCCTCCAAATGCCTCAGAAGAACTCATCGACGCTCTCATCGCTGAAAGCCAAACCAAATCCTTGCAATGCATCCGAATCTTTCAGTCAAAAGCCCAACAAGCGTCAATACACTTGGATGATCGTCTGCGCAAGGACTTTCAACGAAGACTCCAGTCGGCAACCAGTGGAGAGACCCTGAGTCTGAAGACAAAAGATGTTCTCCATCGAACACAACAGCGTTTGTTGTGCTTACGACATGCACTGTGGTGTCGAGAGGCCAAAGGAACCTGTTCGGTCATTCCAAACTGTCAAGAAATGCAGAAACTATGGCTTCACATGGGGAATTGTCCAGCATCCAGAAGCTGCTCCTACTCCCATTGCATTTCCTCCAAGTACGTGTTGTCCCACTTCCACGAGTGCACCAACCCAAAGTGTCCGTTGTGTCCACTGGTGCGTTTTCCAATGGAAGTGAAAGAGACGACTGGTCAATTGATGATGGACATGGATCGAGCGATCGAGCAATTGGTTTTGGCGACCCACAAGCGTCCCATAGTACCAAAGTAGCACCGCCAGGGACGGTTGGCTTAGTACATGCACTGTACAACATCATTTGCATTTATAAGAGCCCATCAATCTAAGAGTGCAGAAAGACTGAATCGAATAAGGTCAAAGCACTCGAAAGGTTTGAGCACTCTCAGCACAACTTTGATTGCAGAATCCATATCGTTTGGATGGATTGCGATCAGACGCTCAAACTCTCCGTGCTCGAGTCCGACAAAAATCGAGATGAAAGCATGCGGCAAGGATTTCAACATATCAAGTTCGAATTGGATAACAACCTTTCTGCTCTACGTGAAGAAATTCGTTCCGGCCAGCCCGCGGCAAGTATTCCGCCACGCCTGAAGCGTGTGCGAAAACCATCATTTCTTCAAACTCAACCCAACAGCAACAAGCAACGACCATGCTGCCGGTGCAGTGTCGGTACATGTGTTTCTTGTGTTTGCGCGAGAGAGGGATCAGCTTGTGTCAATTGTGCGACCACCAACTGCGTCAACAATGGGCTTTAGAGCTCCACCACCACCATCTTCGAACGTGGGTCAGTAGTTTGGTCAAGGATATGAAAACGACGATCAAAACACGACGCAAGCAAAACTACGATTATCCCATAACAGCATCAAGCCACCCGAAGAAAGAATTCATGTGATCCCATGGAGTCACAGTCTCCAAATCAGAGCATTTGCCAGAACAATCGCCACGACAGAAAACCAAACAGTACAAGCCATCGAGTCCAATTCAAAAACCAGAACTCCAACCGTCATCGACATGCGGACTGGATTGTCAGTGGAGAATCGATGGATAGGGCATTTGAGGCGGCTTTGCATACATCGTTCTTCGGTTTTCTCCCGTTTTCGCTTTTGTCGTGGTTGGTCCCACATTGCATTTGCCATCCAGCCACGCATCTTATCAGCATCCCTAAAGTAAAAATGAAATGGATCATTACCGCCTTCATCTTCCTCAACGCTTGGCTCGTCCATTATAGAGCTTTGCGCTTCATCGCACACTTGGTGTGTTCGGACAAAGTGTGGATTAGGCACGTAGCAAAGAATGACTGCAAGCATCGTTTCCATTTCCACCTCCATTGGCTTGCGCAAGATCGCAAATTGACGTTTTCCAAATGCAAGACACGCTACTGCATAGCGTGCCTTAGCATTTGAAGGTTTAATTACTCCTTGAGATTTGTCGGTCTTGCGGTAAGGAGTCAACAAGTTTGGTGGCAGATTATGTCCAGCATCGGCAAGACTAGCAAACCGCTCATCAACAAGACACTGGTGTCGTGGGCGCTCCCTTCAACGCCCGAAAAGCCAAGCACAACCTTCGCTTCCTAATCACCTGCGATGACCGTGTTTGTTAAAATGAATCCTGTTTGATTTCTCCAAGACTCTTGGTCCTGGGAAGCCACCACAATCGGAAAGTGGACGGCGTCAATGGCAACAGCGCTTGCTGAAGAATGGGAATTCCCCTTGTAAACGATTTCGGCATAGTGGTAGGCAGGTGCATCAAGTCTTCCAATGATGAGCTGAGCTGAAGAAGTCCTGCGTGACGGAGATGATGTCCCGTGTCTTCCTTGGAAGACACGGACAGTTGCTGCACCACCGAGTCAGTGCAGTAGAAACCCAAAGACTTCGACGGAATTTGCATTAGATGGATAGCGCCAACAGCTCCAACGGCCAACCATTCAAACGTCGTCCAAACCGTTCGACGTCAACATGAAACGCTGGCTGGCTGGCTGGCTGGCTGGCTGGAAACCCCGATTCCAGTGGGCAGCTGGCCATTACACGAGTTGCTCCCATGATACTATGCCCAAGTGAATGTGAGGTGAACAGATGATTGGTCAAATAGCAGATTTCAGGGCTCACCGATTGGCTAAAAAGGACCAAGTTAGTTGCTTGGGTGGTTAGCTTTCTGACCATCCTGCTCTTAACAGTTAGCTTGTTCGGCGATCTTCACGAGCGAGCTTGAACCGCCACTTGGTTCCGAATGGGTGTTGTTGGGTCATGGCAGCTGCTTTGGTTGGAGCAATTTCTCGTTCTTTTGGTGGTCCACCACCCCGCAACGTTGGCTTTTCGTGTGTTTCAGAATGTTTCCGAGTTCCAATTTGCCACCAGAGCCATTTTCCAGCCGTATCAAAAGGGAACTGTCGGGTACTACGGTGATCCAAGCAATGCGGACCCTGAGCGGGTCAATGAAGGAAGTCCATTCTCGCCCGATACTCCGCGAATCTTTTACACCGAGAGTCCCAAACGTGCGGAAAAACACAAAGACCATCGACAAATGGAGCCATCCGCTTACATGCATTGTTGTTGTGTACGTTTGCACAAGCAGAGAACTGCCCTGGCATGGTCGGGCCGGTGAACCAGACCGAGTACTTTTGCACGGGCCGTGAATACGGTTACTGCGATCGTCGTCTTGGTCTTTGCGTCTGCAATCTTGGCTATCAGGGCGCTGATTGTAGCGACTGTGAACCGTCATACTTCAAATTGGGCTCACTGTGCTATCCAAAAGGTGAGTCTGGTTTGACACTAAAGGAGTGCATGGTGCGCGTGCTAATCTCCATCTCTTGTTGTGGTGCTGTATTGGTGATGGCAAAACAGTTCGTTGTCCAAACGATTGCTCCAGTGGTGGCACTTGTGATTACAAAACCGGCAAATGCTCGTGTTTTTCGCACCGCAAAGGAGAGGATTGCTCACAAGGTAGGAGCCACCAACTGATTGTCAGGTGGAGGAAGAGGATACAGACTCAAGTGTGGTTGCTGCTTGCCTCGACCATGTTCAGTGTATTGCTCGTTCGACAAGTTGTGTGAGTCGTGCACTTCCACTCAATGTCTCAAGTGCGCCGAGGGGTACTTTGTCACCGCCACGCAGACCTGCAGTGAGTTGAATTGTGCAACGATTCCATCGGATGGAGGGATCTCATCAAGGTTTTTATGTGTGTGTGTGTATGTGTGTGTCACATTGGATCAGTGTCTTGTACAATTTACGATCCTCGCTGCCTTGTGTGCAATCAAACCGCGTGTCTGGAATGCGCTGATCCTCTCTTGAACTCGGTTCGTCGAAGTGGAGCACGAAAAATCGATGCCGCACTGCCGTTTGAAGAAGCCACCCGCGAATTCTCCTTCAAATTTTCGTACGGAAGCCAGTATCCACGGGTCTTTGATGAAGCCGAACACTTTTTTGTGGTTCCTTCGGCATCGTCGACCAACCCTCTGAATCAAAACACCAAGGCTTGTGTACAAGGGCTGAGTCAAGACGCTTCCTGGAGTTGCTCCAATGTCGCTGCGAGCCACATCGTCTGTGGGCATTTTGGTACAATTACTTTTGATGCACCATTGTATGCAGTCAATGAGTCCAGTGCAAGTGTGTTCTTGACGCTGGTACGAACTGGTGGAGGTGTGGGCAACGTCAGCGTTGAATACGAATTGCTTCACCGCACGACAAATGCTGAGGACGTGTCGGGGTTTGCGTTTTACAAGTCGTACCAGACGTTGGTGTTTCGAGAAGGAGTCGTGCAGCTTTCGTTTGAGATTCCCATCTATGACGATCGTGTGTATGAACCCGATGAACAGTTTGAAGTTGTCCTCAAGAATCCAAGTGGTGGTGCAATCATCGGGAATCAAAAGGCTGCACTGGTCACCATCATCGATGATGATGCGAACCACTTGGATCCCCTGCAAAGCTATGTTATCAATGGGAAAAGTACACTTCTTGCAGGTGGGGTGGCCGGACGCTCCGTGTTCTGTCAGATCCAAGCCGTGAGTTCCCTCGGCAAACTCATGACTGCTGGTGGCGATCTCTTTGTGGTCGAAACCAGAGCTACAGCGATCGATGGTACATGGAATGAATCCGTTCCTGGCTATGGCACCGTGACGGATTTGTCGAATGGCGTTTACAGTGTGACCTGGACTCGCCAACTTGCAGGGTTGTACGATGTGTCCATTTCTTCAGTTGTGCCCGGTGGGCTTCGCGGAGAATACTACGATGATCCATGGTTTGATGTGAGTAGTAGAAGTAGGGTGCATCACGATGATGGTCGTGCTGGAGGCTGATTCTTTTCAACATGTAGGCACCCTGCCGATTGACTCGTATCGATCGTCATGTCAACTTCACGTGGGGGACGGGATTCCTCTTTGATGGCGCTCAAGACTTTGTCGGGATCCGATGGTCAGGGATGTTGAGACCCAAAGAGAGTTCTCTGTGCACGTTTTACGTGGAGGCCGATGATGATTTCCGACTATTTATCGACCACATGCTGGTGTTGGATTACTGGACGTTTAACGACAATGGCTTTGGACAAACCCAAATGAAACTGGATGCGAGTGTTTTTTACGAGATCGTGCTCGAGTACCGAGATTTGAAAGGTGAAGCGCACGTCAAATTGTTTTGGAGCAGCCCCAACTTTGCCAAAGAGATCATCCCGGCTGCGTATCTGTATTCCAAAACGTTGGTGACCGGCTCTGTCTTTCGAAAGGTGCCGATTGTGCCAAATGGCATTTCTTCCAAAGGAACGTATGTGGAAGGCAGCTTTGCCACGACGGCAGGTGTGCCTTTGACGTTTTTCGTTCATGCCAGGGATGTGTATGGCAATCTGCGCGAGAGTATTGGAGCGAAAGATCAAATCACAGCGACCGCCACACTGACCACGGATCGTAGTAATGGCAGTACAGGGAGCAAAGTGGAAGACGCTCGAATCGTATACAATACGCTCTGGAAGCGCTTTGAAGGGACCTTGACACCGCAATTGAGCGGCTTCTACAACTTGAACGTGTACGTGTATCCTACCGGGACCGCGAGTTTGGTGTCTGGCAGCCCTTTTGTACTGCAAGTGACTCCCAACACGATGCATGCCACCCAAAGTGTGGTCACTGGGGCTGGTATCACGGCCAGTCACGTTGCTGGGGTCGTCACCAGTGTCACGGTGACTGCAAGAGATGCCTACTTCAATCGCATTTGGGTTGGTGGCAGTTCCAACATGCTTTCACTGCGGGCGATCCACACCACGGCCACCAATACCATCGAGATGGGAACCGTTGTGGACAACGGCGATGGCACGTATCGCATTGACTATACTCCCAGGATTATTGGAGCGTACAAGGTGTATGTGTATCTCAACGATACCACCGTGAACAACAGTCCATACACCGTCAGCGTGGTGACCAACGATCCCTACGGTGCAACCTCGATAGCAACCGGAAATGGCCTTTCGACAGCCACAACGTTCATTCAAACCAGTTTTGTTGTCACAACTCACGATGTGCAAGCCAACACGATCCAGCATGGAGGTGCCAGCATCTCGTGGACCCTCAAAGCTGCCTCCAGCGGTCACACCATCACTGGAAACTGCACCGACTTGTTGAACGGCCAGTACTCGTGTCCGTACACGGCGCAAGTCGTTGGCGTAAACTTACTCTCGGTGTTCATCAACCAGAATGGAGTAGCCACGTTGGATGCGATCCAATCGAGTCCGTTCACCGTTCAGGTCATAGCCGGCCCAGCACTTGGGTCCAATTCCTATGCGACAGGCTCGGGGCTTGTGAGTTCGGTGGTGGGGACCAAAACGTTGTTCAGTGTTTTCATTCGTGACCACTTTGCCAATGATAAAGTCAACGCAGGAACCGAAGCCATTCAAGTCAACATTGCAGGTACAACGCCGGCGAACGCCGAGACCCAGTCAGGCAGTGTAGTCTATTTGGCCAACGGGGAATACCAAGTGACCTACGTCGTCTACAAGACGGGATCTCACACGATCGCGGTCACTGTCAATGGCGTTGCGATCCGATCCAGTCCGTTTACGTTCTACGCCTATCCAAATGTGGCTTCCTATACCACAACAAGCCTCGATTTGACCAGCTCGTCCACGTTTGTGGCTGGCCAACCCGTTTCGGCGGTGATCACGACACGAGACGTGTATGGCAACGTGTTGGAAGGCGGTGGCTATGGCTTTCGCTTTGACACACAAGTTCGTTCGTTCACAAGCGTGGTGGATGCCAACAATGGAAGCTATTTCGTCACTCTCACGCCAACCAAGGCACGACTGCATCAAGTGCTTCCTCAGCTGCTTGTTCCAGGTGGATTGAATGGGAGTTACTTTGTCAATGACGGCTTGTTCGGCACTTCCAAGCTGGACAGAATCGACCCAGCACTTGATTTTGACTTTGACGTGCGCAATCCAAGCGGCCTGGATGCCCAGTCGACTTTTAGTATCGTGTGGAAGGGTTTTCTCAAGCCATTGTACAGTGAGCTGTACACCTTTGACGTGGTCTTGCAAGGCGGCATGACTCTACAGATCGACAACGAGACGGTGTTGGATGCATGGAATGGCTTGGCGGATGCGGGGTCCCGAACCAAAGGACGCAAGTTGCTAGAGGCCAACACCTTGGTAGCCATGGAAATACGTTTTCGCAAGAATGAGACGCTGCATCAATTGGCCAAACTACAAGTGTTTTGGCAGAGTCTGTCCCAGATTCGTCAAATCATCCCGTCCGCGGCCCTGTTCACCCAATGGCGCATTGTCAACAACCTACCAGCGTTGAATGTTGCACCGGCACCAGCGTTCGGACCTTCGTTCACGAGCGCTAGCCAACAAGGCATTGCTGGTACCACCATGGGGTTCGATGTGATTGCACGCGACCAATTTGGCAATCGCAAACCGCTCAGTTCAAGCGAACAACTCGTGTTTCGCGTGTACGTGGTGTTTCCCCAACTTCCCGTGGATCGCAATCCACTGGTGCAGATCGATTACTTGGGCAATGCCATTTTCCGCGTGAACCTGGTGCCAACCCTGGCAGGGAACTTTTCCATGGTGTTGGCCGCCACCGACCAGCCCATGTACGACGAAACGGGTCGTGACGCGTTGCTGGCAAGGCTCGAACCCTTCCAACTAGACGGTCATCCGTTTTGGCTCACCATTCAACCAAATGAACCACTTGCTTCGACGTCGACGGCGTTTGGTGATGGCTTTGAGCACGCGACGGCGGGCGCAAACGCAGTGTTTTTCATTCAAATACGCGATTCGTGGGGCAATCAAGTGCCTGATGCACTCACCCAAGTCATGGTGGAATTGCGCACCACCGGGGTGACCAATGGTGGTGGTGGAGAAGGAGGAGAAGGCACCAAAGTGGTGGTGGTGGTCCCGGCCTCGACCAGACACATCGAGTCGGGCAAGTTTGAGATCTCGTACGTTGCGCAGATGGCTGGAGACTACCAAGTGTTTCTGAGCGTCAACAACGGAGCGTTTGTCAACAAACCAGGCACCAACAACAACCCGGTGGAGGTGCAACCCAACGTGTCTTGTGCCACGACGAGTAAGACGTTTGGTCCAGGCACCAGTGGTCCCTTGGTGGTGGGTGTTGCCCATGCGTATCAAGTGGTTCTTCACGATGCATTTGGCAATCTGTTGACCCACGGCGGCAACAATTTGCTGGTCGTGGCCAAAGGACCTGTGCGAGTGGCTGGAGATTGGGTGGATTTGCAAAATGGCCAGTACGTTGTGACCTTTGTACTGCCCATGGAAGGCATGTACGAGTTGCAGACCCAATTGATCAGTGAACAACATGGCCTGACCGGGTTGTACTTTGCCGACGATCGATTTGGCGTTCCCAGTGGAGCCGCTGTCCGGAGCCAAGTGGATCCGCAGATCAACTGGATGTGGTCTTCCTCGGTTCCAGCAGCAGCGCAGTCTTCGTCAGATCTGTCGGTGCGGCAGTACATGCGCATTCGATGGAAAGGGTTTCTCAAGCCTCGCTTCACCGAGTCATACGTGTTCACCGTGCAATTAATGGGCAATTGTGCTCTCTACATTGACGACCAAGTGGTGGTTGATACGCTCAACGCCGGGTCGTTGCATACCTTGGCCCAAGAAGCCCTGTCGAGTACCACCACCAGTGGCACCATCGCGTTGGTCGGCAATCGCGTGGTGCGAATCACAATCGAGTATCGTAACCCATCGAGCCATTTCGGTCAGTTGGTGTTGTTCTGGCAGAGCGCTCGCCAGCCCAAAGAGATTGTGCCCAGCCAAGTGCTGTTCCCACACGCCATGGAGATCCAACCTCGCTACACGATCCTCGCGACGACCTCCATGTAACTCCTTTTGGCCAAGAGACCCACGGGTAGCACACCAAGGGGTAGAACCGGACAAGACAAGCAACAAACCAAAGCCAGAGCCACCGAGGTGCTGTCACGATGCCAGATAAAAACGCATTTTGTCCAGTTGCTTCTTCTTCTTCTTCTGTTGCTGCTGCTGCTGCTGCTGTTTCTTCTTCCATCTCTTCACCTACGCAAACGTACTATCACAAAAAAAATAAAAAAGAAGACCATGCTGCTGCTCCGTGTGGTTGCCGCCCGACCAGTGCAGCTCTCTATGCTTCTGCACATTGAGCCGTGCCGTTCCCACTCGTTGCGTGTGTGCTTCAATGATCGATCGCTCATCCACCGCGACCAGACGTGGGGCCGCGCACCCACCTAAAGCGTGTGATCATCGCTCTTCCAAATGACCTTTGGACGACAACATGGGCGTTTGCTGCATCGCAGCACTGCTGGGCGTCGCGCCAGCCATGCTTGCAGGTAAAGACCCTTGCACACTGGGGTTGCCGCTACCATGACCATGATCGTGGGCGCCACCATGTTGAAGCTGGCGATACTGCTCGGTGACGGCGGCACGACGACGATCGTCCATGAGCTGTTGCTGGAGCTGCAATTTGCGCACGTGTTCCCGCAAATCGTGGCACCGAGGCACCCGACAATCTGGAAGTCGGCACTGGCGCGCATGCAATTGCAACAGCGCCCAGACGCGTCGACAAATGGTGCAGCCACCAGTGGCGCGTTGCTTGCAACTTGCGCCATGGCGCATGAGCTCTTTCATCTTTTCACAATTCGACGACGTGCAATTGTTGCCTGCAACGCAACTGCTGGAATGCACCAAAAGCTGCAAGTGCAAACGAACGTTTTTGGCTCGCTTTTCCCGCAAACGGCGCTGTTCTTCGGTGCCGCCCTTGGTGCCACTCGTTGGAATGCACTCAAGCGGATGCTCGTGTTTTTCTTTCTGGTAGCAGGCATCGCAAACATCAAAGTCGGGACAAGTATGGCAATGCCAGCGATTGCCCGACACGATGTCCTTGGTGCACTTGTTGCATTCGTACACATACGCATTCGGGTTCGGATTGCCCAAGTGGTAGAGTGCCATCATTGACGAGTGTTTCGCTCGTCGTAACTCATCAAACTGGTAGTGGTTGCCCTGGCACAACGACAAAAACGCCTGTCGCGTGTCAAAGAATTCACTATCGTTGATCTCATCGGGGTCGGTGCACTTTTCAGGTAAATGCATCTCCAGCGCCACCAATGAATTGAGTGGGTCTTTGGCCGAACCAGACGAGGACGACGACGATGCTTGTTGTTGGGCTCGAGCCTTGTGGCACAACGTATAGCAATTATCACAGAGCGCGTACTGCACCGTCTTGGGATTCAAGCCAATGTCCGTCTTAGTATTGGAGTCCAACCAGATTTTGCCGTTGATTGTCGGTTTGTTGCACACACGACAATACGGCTGCAGCTTGACCACCAAAAAGTCATCCTTCATGGGCTCAATCACTTCCCCAAGCTTGAGCATCAAGGCATCCGTCACCGTCTTGTCGATTTTATCCGAGAAAACAACCCGGTTCTCCTTTTTGGAACCTCCTTCTTCATCGTCCGACTCGTCGGCCGTGTCTTCGTCATCAACGTCTGGACTGTTGGCCGTCGAGGAAGAAGCCGACGTTGTGGAGGCCGTTTTCCGCCGCTTGTTCTTCTTCTTGGACTTTTTGCTCTGCTTCTTGGACGGCGGAATCTTGCGTTTCACACCTTTCTTGGACTTTTTGGGCTTTTCCGTGTCAATTTTCTCGATCAAATCCTCGGCCAGACCGACCCAGTAATCCCCTTCGAAATAGGGCAAGGAGCAAGCCGTGTTGTCGTTGCGCCAATAGTCATCGTACATGTTGGTAATGTGCCACACGATGCCTTCTTTTTGCGCCTTGACGAGCATGTCCACATACCATTGGCGTAAACGATCCGATTTGGGGGTCTTCTGGGACTCTGGATGGCAATACAAAATATAATCGTCGCCTTTCAACGGCGGACACGCCCACAAATGAGCCGTGTGAAAGCCACGTTGCTTCACAAAATCCAAATAGGCAATCAACAGCTCGTGGTACACTTTGGTGCGCAAATGCGGTGGTTCAAAGTAATTCACCGAGTCCAGATACGAAATATACACACGTCTCGAATTGCATTCGGCTTCCACTTCATCAAACTCGTGAACATACATGCCAAACAACAGCACGGAAACCCCATCAATCTCTTGGAACATGCAAATGCACTTTGACTTGAAGCGAAACTCTGAGGGGTACTTGTGGCTCTCTTTGTATCGAGTGTACATTTTGTCCCGCACCATCAACTGCTTCTCAATGTTGGACACCTGGCGAATGGTCAAATTCTCCGCTGTCAGCACTTTTTTGACGTCTCGCCGACTCCATTTGGCTTCATCTTCACGTTCTTCTTTCAGCGCTTTGGTGATTCTTCTCTCCAGATAATCCGAGAGCTTGGTGCGCATCAAATCCCGTGCGTTGAACGCATGCTTGCTGATCTTGTAGGTCTGTGGGTCTTTCTGACGCCATTCCAACAGACATTCAGGACAGAGGAATTCACTTCCGCCAGAGGTAGTGGTCATTTGGCTGCTCGACGGACCAGAAGAGGCTGAGCCGTTGCTGGTCGACTTGTTGCTCTTGTCGGTCGGGCCCGTTGTCGACGTTGTTGTGGTTGACGATGTGCTGGATGCAGGCTTGCGCTCGGCATCTATTTTACCATTGAACAGGGCACAAATCTGGTGCACCCACCGTTCGCATTTATCACATTGCACCCATGGTTCTTCATGAACCTCATCGTTTTTCTTCCTCGTCAGCTCTTTCTTCTGGTAATTCTTGCCTTCGCTACTCCGAATGGTATCCGGAAGGCCAGCATAACAAGTATGGCAGCAATGGTATTTGTTGTCCTCCGAACAATAGAAATACGAATTCCGTCGAATGCGAGAGTTGCATTCACCATTGCAGTACAAAACGGCTGGTTCAAACACCATTCGCTCGGATCCACACAACCGGCAGGCATTCTCGCGAGCGCGGGCTTTTTGTTCTTCTTCCTGGACCTCGGCTTCAGCTTTCCGAACTTCGGCATTGAAATCGGACAGCATGTCTTTCGCCAGATTATACACATCTTGCTCCTCGTCATTGTACAGCATCGCGTTGGAAAACGTCAATCGAACATCCTTGGCAAAATGGTGAATGGTCTTGTAGATCCCAGCGTCCAATTTCTTCTTGACCGTGCCCAAATCCATTGGGCGCCGAATCACATTGAAATAGTTGGGAATCCCAAGGGCCACAGGATCCACCGGACTGCTAAACACCCAGCCGAATTTGTGCTCCATCATACCTTTCAACAAAATCTCCAACTTTTTCTTGAGCTGCAACGGCGAGAGAGTTGCATTGTAATACTTCACCAGAGAATCGATATGTTTCTTCAAGTCTTCATTGCTCAATTCGCTCAGCATCGATGTTGACACTTCAGCTGGAGGACTATTGCCAGGGCCGTTCGGGGTCCGTTCACTCATTACTCCAGCACTGCCTGCAGCACTTGCACCGATCATCCCGAAAGCTCCAGGTGGTATTGCTTTGCTCTCCAACTTGAACTCGGTCACTTCTCTCTGCTCTTCTTTCACTTCTTGCTTGGGAGCCTCCAATGACATGTCCGCTACACCAGCTTTCGTGGCAACCAGTTCCGTTTTCTGAACAATAGCAACAGGCTGGGACTGGGATACAACAGGTTCTGGCTTGACAATCGGATCTTTCAAGTCTGGGGGCATGGCAAGTGGTTGTTGGTCAATAGCAGGAGATGCAGCACTTGTTTGGGGAGTCGCTGCCGTAGGTTTCGGCTGATTCAAAGGAGTAGAACCCGGTGCAGGTGGCTGCTGCTGTTGCTGCGGCACTGATTGGGTCTGAGGTGCTTGTGAAGTGGCAGCATTGGCGGAAGCCACAGCCGCCTTTACCAAAGGAGCAACAATTGTTTTAGCGTCAATGCCTGCGCCTTTCGAAGCCATGATAAACTGCAGCGCCTTGTAGTGGCTGTTGCACAACTTGTACTTGGCTTCCCAGTCCTTCAATTGTTGTGCTTTGGTGTTGGCTTGCATTTGATGTGCATTGCGAACATTCGCATCTTCACTGCTGCTCGCATTATGCAGCAACTGGCGTCTCTCATTCACCAGCGAGTTCATCTGGTGGCGGATCAATTCGGCTTTGCTTTCTAACTTCTTGCAATAGGTGCCCAACACTTCGACCGGCAACATTCCCATCTTCTCTGCCACTATTAAAACTTGGCGACGGTCTTCCTCTGTGAGACTGAGAGCCTGAGCATTGAGTTTAGTGATCACGGCTGTTCGATCGTTTGGTATGCCACTAGGCACTGTTGGCGTTGTTGCTGTTACCGGTGTCGTTTTAGCACTCACAGGAGTTCCTTGAAGGCGAGCATCGGCAGAAACAGGTTGTCCTGATGTGACATGGCGTGCCATGTTTGTTGTTACTGACGTCGGGCCACTGGTACTCATCATCGTAGACACTGGTGCACTGGCATTCATCACGGATGCAGCTGGTCCCATAAAGGCCTGACTTGAAGTCATTGCGGAAGTGGTCATAGTGGCTGTTGGCATAGACAACGCCTGAGTCTGCTGCATCATTCGTTGCTGCTGAAGTTGCTGCTGCTGCAGTTGCTGCAGTTGTTGTTGGCGAAGCTGCTGTTGTTGTTGCAGAAGTTGTGCTTGCTGTAGCTGTTGTTGCTGGGCTGCGAGTTGCTGCTGCTGTTGCTGCTGTTGTTGGCGCTGTTGTTGTTGTTGTTGCTGCTGCTGCTGCTGAAGTTGATGTTGTTGCTGCAGGTAATGCCGCTTTTGGCTAGCAATAATCAATTGTTGCGTTGCTCGCTCCACATCCATCATCAAGACACCACTTTTGTCTTTGACCTCCAATGGAAATCGCACTAGCTGGCACACTTGGCATTTCGCGTTGGAACACTGTTGAAAATGCGACAGCACATACTTGGACGAAGTACAATGGCTGTAGGAGCATGTCGTTGTGTTCTGACACGCGCTCATATGCTGCCAGAGACGTCGCATTTCTCCACAACTTGGCGTCGCCGTGCAGCTTCCTTCACTCGCTTTACACCACATTGCATGCCGCAACAACAACAGACGTTGCTGTTGTTTCTGGAGCACACTTCTCGACTTGGCAGCATCAGCAGTCGACATCGACTGAAGCTTCATATGGTAATCACGACTGATGGTGTCATCCAGCGTGGCAGTGACCTGTTGCGCTCGCTCCTTAAAATGACGAATGAACTGCGCGGATTTGTTGCGACTCGCTGCAATAGCTGCAGGATTGTTGGCATTGGGGTCATTTGGCTGCAGTCCGACGGACCCTGGTAAGGGAGAAAACGTTGCGTCGACCACAAAATTGCGTTGGGCAAACCCTGGACTGGCTCCTCCATTGTGGAGCGGATTCGCTTGCTGACCGGCCGATGAAGTCTCCTTCACTTGTGGTGTTAGAGTGGTAACTGGAGCATCCTGAAGCTCTTTTGGCATAGCGATGGCTTGAGACATCAGACCAGTTTTCGGTGAAGCCGTACTCGTCGCTGAAGAACCGTTTGACTGGGAGGATGATGACGTTTGCGTTGGTAAATCATCACCCGGAAAAGGAATCATCCCACCTTGGATCGTCGCACTGGTTTGGGGAGTCGTTGTGGCGGTTGGTGCTGGAGTTGACGTTGTTAGAGGTGCTTGACTAGCAGAAACAGGAGTGGAACCCGAACTCGAACTCTTGCGTTGCTGACCATGAAGCGAGCGAGCAATGTTTTTCAAGCGACCGCCAAGCGTTCGCAAATTGGAGTACTCTTCTCTTGACGAAGCATTCTGGAAGAGCGAATCTTCCAAGCGCTTTGCCATTTCGGGTAATCGCCGAAGCCACGACGGATCATTGCTCGACTTTGTCTGCGCTTTCATAAACCGCAGGATCTGCTCCACCATATTACTCCGCAGTGCAGTGTGGTCTCCTTGGGACCTCCAAGAACCATCCGAAGTGCCACTTGGTGCTGCAGTTGTCGTTGGTGGAGCAGCGCTTGAAACACCAGGTTGTGCTGGTTGGGCCAGGCCCATTCCGTTCGAAGCAGCGTTCATAGCAGCTGGTTGTTGTTGCTGCTGCTGCTTTTGCTGCTGCTGTTGTTGCTGCTGCTGCTGTCGCTTGGTCGCCAATTCGTTCGCTTGGATCATGGCTTGTTGGCGAAGCTGTTGCTGATGTTGCTGCAGAAGCAGATTGTTTTGTTGATGCTGTTGTTGAATCATTCGCATGTACTGCTGTTGTTGCTGTTGCTGCTGTAAATAAAACTGTGCCTGGACTTGTGGATTGAACGTCTGCATATGCGGAGGCATCCCATATGCTGCGGCGGCCGCTGCTGCAGCAGCAGCGGACGGATTCATAAACATCTTGTTCATCTGATTGATGTCAAAGCCAGTCGACGCCGCAGGGTTCATTGTAGCCATTGACAAATCCATCGAAGTTAACCCATTTAAAGGATTGCCGTCATTGGAAAGTGACGCTGGAAACGGAATCGCATTCATGGCAGCTGCTGCAGCCGCAGCCGCTACCGCATTGTTGTTGGCCATAGCATTGGTCGCGACCGCAGGAGCACCACTTGTGGTCGTTGCACTGACACTCGTTGGTGCATTCGGTGCCTTGGGCGGCGAGTTCAATTCCGCAGGCATTTCAATCATTCCAGTCGAAGACGCGGGCGTACTGGTAAACGTATTGGAAAAGTCCATCATGGCGTTGGTGTTGTTCATATTCATAAAGTTCATATTCATATTGGCATTGCTCGAGGTCACTGGCGCGCTGCTGGTGGTGGGAGCTGCTGAACTCGTCGCAACCGCCGAAGCAGGTGGGTTGGCGAGTGCCGCGGTTGCCGCATTTGCAGTCGCCGGGGTTGCGCCCAACCCCATGACGGAATTCAAGTCGAACGCATTGGCCAGGTTCGCGCCCAACGCAATGTTACTGCCTGAGCCGGTTGGATCGGTGGCGGCAGACGACGTGGCGGTCGGATTCATCGCAAACTGGTTCATAAAGCCGAAATCGCTCATATACGATTGTGGATCCATTGTCGAGTGTACTTTACGCCGAGTGTATCGTTTTCAGACGCTTGGCACAAGAAGCAATCAACCCGAAACCAACGACTTTAGAAACGACGAGGACCCAGTCTGCCCGTCACCACACCGAACTTGTGCTCGATCGCGTGGCCTGAACGACACCAACGAGTTCAAAAACCAAACACCAAAAACCAAAAACCACACACCACCCACCAAAAACCACAAACCAAAAACAAGAAAGAGCAAACGAGTTGTCTGCAGTCGCACCGACGCGTATGCCTGTTTTCCGCTCCTTTTGCACGGAAAATCACCCGCAACACTCGCCACCTGGACCCAGCGGCCGACCGATTGATTGGGGAGGAGACAGGAAACGACAATCACTCTGGCGTGCCAGCCGCTGCGATTCAGATAGATTCGATTCGATGGAGTGACGCACGGCCAGGGCCTTGTTTGGGGAGGGTGGTTTGAGACTCGTTTCCTCCACACGCGCACGCCGCGATCCACTGGACTGGACGTCACGCACCACTTGGCCCTGCTTGACTTTGGACTTGGTCACTCTGGAAGTCACTGACAGAGGTTTGGCTGTGGGCCCCCTGTATGGAAGTAGGTGTCTGTGTGCCTTGCTTGGGCTTGCCCTTGGTGATGGGGAACAAAAGCAGCAATACAGTAAGGCAGTCAATACTGGTGGGCGCCTCTCAAAACCCAAAAAAAACCACAAACACTGCTGTGGGGGGCAAGTTCGCGCCACACCACACGATACACCATTGCCACACCAACCGGCACACCAAAGAAAAACACGCGCCAAAAACGCCACAATACGAATTGCGTCGTGCGGATTGGTCGAAACTGCAGCTGCAAATGGTACCCTGTACCGATTTCAGTTGAAGTTTGCGGATAAAAGGCAACTTTTGCTCAAATGTGCTCCAACCTTGGGATTTGGTGTGCAACACACAGACTTTGCGAGGTGTACCATGTACTGTAAGTCAACAGCGCTGTCTCTATGGGTACTCTAGATGCCATTTTATGCACGAAGTGAGCGGACGATGAGCGGACGATGAGAACCGGTTTTTCTTCCGTGCTCGGAGCTGCGACGGGGATTCGTTTTTGTTCTTCCAGCGCAATATTGGACGTGGTACGGCCAACGCAACATCAACTGTTGCAGCAAGCATGACGACTTCAAAAACCGCCGATGAAACTCTTGGCGTCATGGATGCGCTGAAGCTTGATGTGGTTGCAAGTTATTTCGATAAAGATGACGACGAAATCGACCCCTATGGCGGTGGTGAGGGAGTTTCCGTTGATGCATTCAATGAGTATGTTGGAGACGGTGAAGGCCTGCGGATTGCGCTTCGATTTCTCGTCCTCTATGATGGACGTATTGTGATTGTCGATCTTCCAACGACAGTGCATAAGAGCACTGCGAGATCTTTCGAGAAAATGTTCAATCGTGCATCAGTCAATGATCTAGAAGTTGCAATACGTGGCTCGATGACGGCGAGTACAGTTGCGCTCCGAAACAAGGAGGCCGATGCGCAAGGGAAGAAAAAAACCGGTTTTCATCGTCCGCTCAATCTGTGCACAAAATGGCCATTGGTGTACCCCAAGACACCCATAGAGATAGTGAAGATGAACAGTACCCACCCCACCACCACCACCACCAAACATGGTTCAAACATCAAGTGCTGCACTTTTGTCGCCAAAGCAGCCCCTGTTTGCATAAAGAAAGCAGCCACAAGATGGCTCACCTTTTGTAACAGTTCGGGGAGTGCTGGATCTCATACAGCAGGTTCCTCCAAAGGGGAAGACCTCGTCTTGGGTGATCCTCAACTCTGATGAACCCTTCAATCGCTCAGAAACCATGTGAATTCCAAAAAAGAGAATCTGGAGCCCCATGACTGAGACGCCAAGGTCAAGAGCCATGCCCTATTTGAGACAACGTCCGCTGCGTTTGCTATGTACTGGACAGGAACCCCTTTCAGTTATAAGTCAGCATGGGGTATTGTCATGTAGTGTGAGGTCGAATGAACATATTGGTGCTGCAAGACCCACATATGGTCTGTCTCGACGTGCCTTGAACACCTTTTCTTGTCGTTTCCAATTCCCGTTGTGTTAATCTGTACACAGAGCGATGGGGGGGATTTATTATTGTCCCTCCTGCAAGGACACAACGCTGTGGCCGCTTACGCTACCGAGAAAAAAGAATGGCTAGCGCCCACAGTCCCGTCCCAAGCCTCATGATTTGATTGACGTGCATCTCTCCTTTTCATCCAATCACATCACACAAAGCGGAACAGAAACTTGCTACAATCTGCTGAGGGACACAACCGTTCATGATGGGAAGGATTCACAAACCAAAGCCGAAGTGTAGTGTATAGAGTTGTCACCCAACAAGCGGAAACAAAGTGAAAGCTTAGCATCCAATGCGTTGCGATGTTGTGTGCGACTTTTGGATGATCTTTGGCGGCGTTGTTAGTTTGGCCATTTCAGCAAGGGCAAGCAACGTGCTAGCCATGGAATCAAGTCAGTCAGGTCACGCCGTGAGCCAATCAAAATGCCTCCTCTTTCAACCAAACTATACTGTGGATGCTGACCCCATTGCCAATGGCGTGTGACCAAAGGGCCATTGGTCACACTAGAGGAAACAAAGGAACGGCTGGTGAATGTTTCTTTGGTGGAATTGAAACAACAGTGAGTGCCCTGCCAGAGAGCACTCTCGATATGGCAAGGAAGCTCGCTCTCACTAGCGGCGTGGTCAGCTCTACGGGACTCAACAAAATCCCTTGTTTGGTTCTTGCTTGGCATTATTCCAGTTTCTCTTGGCGTTTGTATAAGAATTGGGATCTGGACAGTGTACAAAAGCCGGTGCATGAGACCAAGGGAGGATAGTGCGGATGTGTGAGTGCTGTGCAATACAATACCATCTTCTGCTGCTTTTGGCATTCTAATTTATCTGTGACCAGGCCGCAAACACGCTGCCCAGTCTTCTTCTTCTTCCTTTGGCTTTGCCAGGTTGCTGGTTTGACGAAGGCTGGGCTCTGCGTTGATTCTCCCAGCTCGGTGTTTCCTCAGATATCTTGAACTACTTCGACATTCAACGTTAGCAAAGTATGAGTCGAGTGGAAATGTAGATCATCAGATCTGATGACGGGAGTTTTGTTGCGGTGCTTTTTGCTTGCAAAACCCATGCTAGAAGAACCTCCTTGCGCAATCGATTCATTCGCTCATCAGCTTTTTCATTCAGGTCATTTGTTCATGATGACCTTGGTTGCAGTGGGTAGCGTAGAATAGATTATCCCACGGAGCAATTCTGATTATGTTGTTCAGTGCACAAGGACTGGTGGTTGTGATTTTGTGTGAGAGAGAGAATGGGAGGGACGGCAGCAGGGAGAGATCGTGAAGGCATCGATTAATTCATCCCATCAACAGAAATGACCAGCAAGCTGATCGTGATGATGACAACGGCGCAAGGACAGTGTTGGTCAGTGTCGAGGTATCCATTGATCGCAACGTTGACATTGACCAAATGACACTGCGCTGATGTAAGAGCGAGGCCGATACACTTTTGTTGCTCACGCGTGGTGGACTAATGTGTTTGCTGCGCTATTGTTATTCGCTGCGGTGCATCTGTCCACCTGCTTGTGACTTTGCAGAAGGAGTGCTGCCTTTTCATCTGCATCCATCATTCTCGTTGAAGTGGGAGGATTCGGTGGTGTTGAGCAAAGACGCACTTTAGTGGGGCGTGATAAGCATCCTGTCCCACACAATTGGACAACCTCTGACAGCGAGAGGCTTGATGATTGGCTAATGGAGGCGTTAGCTAATGGTACACGGTACCACCATCAGATGAAGTTTGTGGCACCCTGTGGACAGGTGTGTGGTGCGATGAGATCCTTTTGTGAGGCTGTCAACGACTCATCCTGTGGTCAATGCATCTGCATTTTCGCTGAACCCATGAGCAGTGGTGATGGATGACCTTGCGATCAATGTGACTGGGCCTTTGAAAGGTGGCCAATTTGGTGATGTTGCAGACCAGCTGCGTTGGATAAGAGATACCTACCCCTACCCATCCAAAGAACAAGAAAAATGCAATAAATCCGGTAAGAAACGGAGTCTAAACGGCTGTTTTACGTTGACTTTGGACCACACTCAACATCTGCGGGGTGTTCACGATATGGAGTGCTAGCAACCTCTTGCCCTGTGTTGGTAGAGAGCAAGACACTGTGTTTGCTGGCAACTCTACAACATCAAATGTCTTGGCAGTTGGTGCGCATGATTGGATTTTGCCTCTCCTTGCATCTTTGCTTTCCAACACCATAGAGAGAAGGAGGAAATCAGCCACAGGAGGGAATATTCTGGAAAACTAACCCCCCAGCACCTATCTATAGCCGTGCTACCCATCCTAGAACCGCAAACGATTGGTCGATTTGTGGCCAAAAATTCCCCTTCCCCTCCCTTTCTTTGTGTTTGGTTGTTGGTTGGCAGACTCTTTTGGTGTGTGGTGGTGTGGTTTTTTTTGTCGGGCTGGTTTTTTTTTTTTTTTTCTTTTCTTTTCTTTCACTTCTTTTGTGCGTGGGGTTGTCTTTGGTGCAGGGCCTGTCGGTCGCTGAAGAGGGTGTGTAAGCACGGGACTGATCCTCGTATAACCCCCACCTAAAGGCTCACTGGCAAACGCCAAGCCAAACCAAACCAAACCAAAACCAGCAAGTCTGTCGTAGATTGAGTGAGTGAGCGAGCGAGTGAGTGAGTGAGGGCGTGAGAGAGTTTCAGCAGACCTCGCAGAACTTGAGTCAGAGTCAGAGGCGTCCATTCTATTCCTGTCAAGCGTGTGGGCGCAAGAGGGGGGGGGGAGACTCGACTCGACTCGACTTGGTTCGGCAACAGCACCAACACCCCAAGCGCTAACGCCAACGTCTATCTGCGCCATCATCGCCAACACGCGAGAGGTGAGTGCGCACGCATACGCACAGAGCTATTTCCCTGGGTATGGAGGATAGCAAGTCCGTCTCACGACAATTCCGTGCCGTTGTGCTTGTGCTTTCGTCGCTCTATCCTTCTTTCTTGATGTGTCTGTCTTTTCTGTTTTGGGCGATCGATTGGGAATGGCGCATGTGAACGAATGTCTCTTGGACTTGACAGCAAGAGTCGCTTCCTTTTTTTTCTGTTTTCTCTCTTGTGGGCAACTGGAAGAGAAGCGAGCTACGACGCTGCTGACCGCAGTGACCGGAGAGGAGATTGATTGACGCAAACGTGAAAGCGAACGAAGAGAAACACCAGCAACAGGGTACTCACTCAGCCAACACCAAGTTTTTGTTTTCAGCAAGAGAACGTATCTCCACCATGGGCCCCAAGAATTATCCATCGAAGGCTATGATGAAAAACGCCGCCATGAGCAGCAACGACGTGCTGACCATTGATCAATTGGTGCATCAAGATGACTGGGTCTGCGACTCTGAGCGATATCGATGCCATGTCTGTACCAGAAACTTTAGCCATTTCCGACGGAAACATCATTGCCGAAAGGTTTGTCTGGTTGTTTGTGTCTCTTCTGGTTGGGCGTGATGCTTCAAGATTCTTGATCGGCACCATCTCACCATCTGCATGGGGTCTTTCTGTCTGTCTCTGCGATTTCTTTGTGTTGTGTATAGTGTGGTGAAGTTGTGTGTGGCAATTGCACATTGAAGAAAGAAGCCGAGCTTCCCGTGATCGGCCGAAGTCTGGTGCGAGTGTGCATGTCATGCATTCTTTCGCATGCCAACCAAGCCAACGCACCTCAACCAACGGCGCGCGCGCCACCCACAATTGCGCCACCATCGAGCAATTCAACAGCTGCGGCAACTGGTCACAAATCAAGCAATGCATCCAATGCTCCTCCACCAATAGATACGTCGGCACCACCGACTGCTGCACAAGAAGAATGGGTGACGGACCACTTGCATTCCCCCACAGGCAACTCGGAGGGCGATTTGTCACAGTTCACAAAAGATTTTCATCAACCCGACTTTGATTATCCGCTAGACTTCAACTGGGACCATCCGTGGCCAAAGCCTCCGATTGTGTCAGGTGAATCCGAACGACTCGATGTGTTGCGTAGTTTCGAAATCATGGATACAGCAAGCGAAGATGTGTTTGATATTATTTGTGATTTGGCGAGCAATGCACTGAAAAGCCCCATCGCTGCCGTGAGCTTTTTGGATGAAGATCGGGAATGGTTCAAAGCCAGCGTGGGTCTTGCGCAAAACGAAGTGCCCCGCTCCGTGTCTTTCTGCGCGCACGCCATCATGTCCAAAGAGCCAATGGTGGTCATGGATACTCTACAAGATCGTCGCTTTGAGAAGAACCCTCTGGTTACGGGAGCTGCCAAGATCCGCTTTTACGCAGGCGCACCCATTTGCACCCCCTCTGGCCACATTTTGGGAACGGTATTTGTGTTTGATACCCAGCCACGCACAACTTGTGACGTGGCCACTTTAGAAAAACTGTCGAATGTTGCGATGAAGAATTTGGAAGATCGTAAGAATGCTGTCGCAACCCCTGTGGATCCCAATCGCGTGACCAATGGAACCGATTCCCCGAAAATGGGCGAGAGCGCGATTCGTGGCTCTGGAATTGGTGCAGTTCGTGACCAATTCGTGGCGGATCCACCCGTGACATCCCAGGATTTGGTGGCCCAGCCCAATGTTGGAGATGGTCAGATCACGACTGGTCCAAAGATGGAAGCCATGCTGATGGATTTGCTGTGTCGTACAACCGAGACCCAGCAGCAATTGGCGACCCAGCAGGGTGCCATGTTCCAGACACTAGGTCAGCACACAGCGGATATCGACAAACTGGCAACGGCCATGGCAAGGATGGAAGCGAAATTAGACGCACTGGCAGAATAAGTTCTTTTTCCTACTTTTCGACGACCACGTTGATGACGACAAGCACAGCAAGCGATGCACCCGCGACCTACACTTTGCCTACCTAACCAAGTCAAACCTACTTGTTCCTCTTTTAGTGTGCGGCACACCACTCACTGCTTGATTCGTTAAAGTCCGTTTTGGAGGATAATTGATGTGTACAGTTTGTGCCACCTTATTTTCAGTCCTTCCGCTAAAGTACGTTTTTCTTCCATCCTCTCTTATGCAAGTAACCAAACCTGGGCGTTTTTTTCTGCTGGGGCGCCAAGAAAATAACCAGTATAGAGCGAGCAAGCAAGCATGCTGAAAGATCCGCGATGGAGTGCGATGAAAGAGTACCGTTATTACTTGAGTAGTGGCGTGAACACGAGCATCAAAGTCAAAATCTCGTCCATTGAACTAGGTTCTTCGATCAAGTACGGTGATTTTGATCTCTCTCTGGTTGACAATGGCTCCGAACTGCCCCAAGACTCACCGGCAACCCAAGTGCAACCAGCTTCGTCTTCTTCCGTCCACCCACCACAACAGAACGGCGACAGAGATTCACAAATGCGCAGGAAAAGCCAGCAGAAACATGTCAGAGCATTCAAATGTCGAGGTCTCGAGCAATGGACGGGCACAGCGTCCGAGTTGCGCAATTCGTCTCTCAGCGAGTTGTATTTGACGGGTCAAATCTATGCCGACGGGTTGCCCATGCACCCCATGGTCATCAGCTCCAAAGTGCCTTCAAAATGCAGCGCTTCGAGCATTTACTGGAACGAATGGTTGTGTTTTCCGGTGAAATACCGTGATTTGTCTCGCCATGCGGTGCTTGCGTTGACCATTTGGGGCGTTGGTGGTGTTGCCGTGGGGGGTACCACCATTTCGTTGTTCACAAAGCAGGGTGCATTGCGGGATGGAATCCAGTGTCTACGCATTTGGCAACACCAACAAGCAGATCCCAGACCCGATAGTTCGACGCGCTTTGAGATGCCGGACACATGGCAGCAACAAGAGAGCTTTCGCCTAGACAAGCTGCGGGAAAAGTTTGATCGCAAAGAGATTCCGCCCAACCAATGGCTCGATGGAGTCACAGATCGACGCATTGCTCGTATACGACGAGGCAATGAACCGCCAGGCCAACAGGAGAGCTTCACGGCTTTTGGAGCGTACCGCCAGGAAGCTTGTCTTTGGCTGGAATTACCGTACTTTGGATACCCCGTGCTATATGAAGAAGATGCGTATCCCCAGAGAAGCTGGACGCCATACACTTCTGAAGTTCCCAAGCGACTGTCTGGTGGGCCGTTGATGTCTCCACTATCGACTGGAGGAGGAATCGCTCCATCTTCTTCGTCCTCGCCAGCCGGTTCGGTACCAACTTCCAATGCTCCGACCGCCATCACGTCGTCTCCTGCCAACAACCAATTAGATTATGCGAGTGCTTTTGACAATGACGGTCCAAGTTTGATCGCCGTGTGGGATCCAGATCTTAACGAAGAGAACCCTGCCGAAAAGAAGTATCGAAAGCTTGCGCGCGACATTCTTCGTGGATCCATTGATCCCAATCTCAAGCCGAGCCGCGACGAAAAAGCTGCGATTGAACGACTGTTGGCCATGCCATCCGACCTGCTCAAACATGAGGACAAAGACTTACTGTGGAAGTTCCGTTTCACGTTGACTGACAACAAGAAGGCAGTCGTGAAGTTTTTGTTGTCGGTGGATTGGAACGACGAGACTGAAGTCAAGCAGACAGCGGATTTGTTGCATCAGTGGTGTGAAATCGACATTGCCGATGCGCTCAAACTTTTGGGGAGACAGAAAGAATTCAAACACGACATTGTGCGCAACTTTGCCGTGTCAACCCTGGCCAAAGCGAAAAACGATGATCTGGTGGATTTCTTGTTGCAACTGGTGCAAGCACTTCGCTATGAGAAAAAGTTTGATGCCTCCTCGGGAAGTGGAGGAGGAGTAGGCCCCGCAGCGTCGCCTGCATCTGTAACTGGGTCGTCCTCAAGTTCCCCCGCAAGCATAAAGCAAGATGATGGGGTGTCGTATTCCGAGCCTATGGGTTATGATGCACTTGGTCCGCTGGCTCGATTTTTGATTTCGCGAGCAGCGAGCAGTTTTCAGTTGGCCAACTACTTGTATTGGTATCTGAAAGTGGAGATTGGTGACCATGCCGATGGCGAAATGTATCGCAATGTGCTGACTTGCATGCTTGCGGAAATGAAAAAGACCCAGGATAATCGCGCCTTTTATGACATGTTGATGGCGCAGGATGACTTTTTGGCACGGCTGCTGGCATGCCATTCCCGAGCAAGAGAAGAAAAAGGCAAAAAGGATCAGAAAGAAGAGAAATTGCGGTCTTTCTTGAAGCAGTTTCCATGGCCAAAGGGCGTCGTGATTCGTTTTCCATTGGATCCGACCATTCAATTGAGTGGCCTCGTGCCTTCGTCAGCCAAAATGTTCAAGAGCGCTCTCTATCCCGCTGTTATTCAGTTCCACACAGTTCCACTTGTGGAGAATACGTCCGATACGTTTTTGGGCGGAGCAATGGGTGGGCAGATGAGCTCGAGTGGTCACAATTTGCTCACAAACCATCCAGACAAGGACGAAACGACGAAACTTGCCCGTGAAGCTTCGTTGTTGCGGGACTCTTTGTCGAGTCGCATGCTCAATTATCTTGGACGTGAAAACCGCGAAGGACCAATGTACAAGGTCATGATCAAGAACGGTGATGACTTACGTCAGGATCAACTCATCATGCAGATGTTTTTGCTTATGGATCGACTATTGAAGAAAGTGAATCTGGATTTGAAGCTCACACCGTATCGCATTCTGGCAACCAGCTCGAACGATGGACTCATGGAATTTGTGAATGATTCGTGTCCGGTTTCCTATGTTGTAGCCAACTTTGAGACCCCTCAAATCTTGAACTTTCTTCGCAAGCATCAGCCAGATCCTCACGGTGATTACGGCGTGTCCCCTGAAGCGTTGAGCACTTATGTCAAGTCGGTCGCAGGGTATTGCGTGCTCACGTATCTGATGGGTATTGGTGATCGCCATTTGGACAATCTAATGATGAAGACCCAGGGTCATTTGTTTCATATTGACTTTGGTTTTATCTTCGGCGCGGACCCAAAGCTATACCCACCGCCATTCAAACTCACCAAGGAAATGGTGGAAGGCATGGGGGGTCCCGAGAGTGAGCACTACCTTAGATTCAAGACGTATTGTTGTCAAGCGTACAACTGGCTACGAAAGAGTGCGGATTTGATTCTCAACTTGCTCAGCTTGATGGTGGACGCTGGCATCGAGGAATTGTCTGCCGATCCTGTGACGACTCTTCAAAAAGTGCAAGAAAAGTTTCGTCTCGACCTAACGGATGAACAAGCGGAGCATTTTTTCCTGGGCCTGATCAATGACAGTGTGACTGCATTGTTCCCAGTGCTGATGGAGTACATTCACAAGGTTGCAACCAAGTTGAGATAGATAACGCCTGGTCACCAGCAAAGAGGCTCATTGCCCCAAGGGATTGTTGTGCTGCAAGTCACAACATTCACATGAGATCACGAGTACTTCTGTGTGTCGCGTGTGACTGAACGGATTCTCGGATCGCTGCGCAACTTCCAGTTGGTTTTGAATCATCTGATTGATGCGAAGACAAGACGGCTTGTCTTTTGGCGATGGTTTGCCAATTGGGGAGTAAAGTCCTGGAAGACTTGCCCTCTCGCGGTGCTTGTGGGGAGAATCATGGTGCAAGGGCACGGCAATCAGTTGACCGGTTGGAAGCGATCCCCGTGACAGTTGTTTGACCAATGGGAATTTGACAATAGATGGATGCGCTTGTGCAGTTGCTTGTTTGGGTCCGGAATCTTCTGCAGGGTTGCCAGTATTAGTCTTGACCAGCGATAACGGAAGGTGAATGAATGGAGGATTCTGATGCGTTTGGAGCTTGTCTGGGGAAGAGAATAGGCTTTGGCTCATGGCGCCATGATCCGTTGTCGCCACTGGCGGTGGGCACTTGGCAAAGTGGTCGTTGATGATCTTGTTGACGTCGATGGCTTGACAGATGAAACTCATTTCTTGTTCGTAGACGCCCTCGCTCAATTTCCCAATGGCTTGTTCCGCGTTGCCAAGCGAATCCGCTAGTGCACAAAACGCTAACGCATCGCTCATGTTGGGCAACGTGTTGCGAATGCGAGCAATGGCACGATACAAAGCCGACCGATGCTCAAACAAATCGAGCGCAACGTGCAGCAATTCATCCCAAAAGGCTACCCAATTGGTCGAGTTGACGGCATAGCCGACTTTGTTGAACATTTCCATGGACTGGCGGCGGCGAAGATCGTGGCGCTCCATGTCGCCTTGCAACAAAGGCATGCTTTTCTTCGACGAGAGGGTGGGCGACAACGACTTGGAAGACGTGAACATGGCAGTCGTCAGCACATTGAAACTGGAGCCACCCAGGCCGCGTAAGGGGCTTCCTGCCACAGCCTTGGCGGGGTTGACTTGATGCTTTTCACCCGTTTGCGTGGCTGCTTCATCTTCAAACTCGACGTTGCGCATGCTCTGCAATTTGCGCAGCGCCGATTGACGACGCCACATGGCTTCTCGTGCAGGATCTTTTGGAGAGCCGCCGCCGATACGTTTCATGGTGCCATTGGTGTTTTGTCGACTCAACCACAGAGACGAAAACGAGCCCAAAGACTCCCCTGGCTGATCATGTTTCATTTCGTGGTCCACCAGAGCTTGCAAATGGTCCACCAGCTCGCGGTTCGTGGTCGTTTCCGAGGCCTTGCGATGGAGATCGGCCTCACTGGGCGTTGGAATCACATGGGGCATGGGCGTCGAGGAAGCCGCCATCATGGTAGTAGTGGCGCGTTTGGAAGAAATCGGATGAGTCTCTGTGATCATTGCGGTGGAACTCAGCGTGGTGTTGGACATGGGCATGTGGTTACCAGGAAGCGCGAGTTGTGGTGTGGCCGGTGCAACCGCAACTGCAGCCGGTGGGTCCTTTGACATTGCTTGATGGCGAAGTTGATTGGCCTGCCGTTTCCTGCGAAACAGTTGTTGCAACTTTTTCATGGCCACGTCGTACACTTTGGCGCGCACTTCTTCAATCACGAGTTTGAGCGGTCGTCGAAGCCAGCCATGGAACACGTCTTGTTCGTAATTGGTGTTGAGAGCCTGCATGTCGACGACTGGTGCCACAAAACGATTGATGTTGCGTGCGCGCTTGTAATCCGCAATGCATTTGACGGAATCACCCAGCGCCTGATGGCAAAGCGCTCGTTTGTACAACACACTGGCCAAGACGGCCGAGTCCTTGGCAAAGCTCAACGCGATGGTGAAAAACTCCATGGCCAACACAAAGTCTTCTTGTTGAAAGCATTTTTCGGCAAGGGCCAACCACGTCGCCAAGTACTCCTGGTCCGACAGAGTGCCTTGTTCTTGCACGCCTTTGGCTTGTAGAATTGAACTGAACGCCATGGACGCCGCAATGTAATCACCTTTGAGTTGATGGCAAGTGGACAGAATCAGTGCAAAATCCAGTTCATCGTATGGCTTTGGCAAAGGAGACGGGGCCAAATGGGTATTTGTCAACAATTGCGGAAGCAACGCGAGTTGTTGCTGCGAGTACCGTGCCATTTCGGCCAGACTCTCGTGGGCGTCTTTGTACATTTTCAAGCGGAACAGAATCTGAAACCTCAAAAACATGACGGTGAGTCGGTCTTTGGCGCAGAAATTGCCGTGTTTGTCCAGCAAATTGGTCAGCACGCTCAGTGCACGTTCCGCGTTATTGATGGAATCACCGGACGTATTGTTGTTGTTGTTGTTGTTGGCATTGGTGTCGCTAGGGTTGCTGCTGCTGCTGTTGCTGCCATTGCCGTTGAGGCCAGTCGTTGACTCCATCGATGAACCATTGTTGCTCGTGCCAGGCCTCGCCTCGTGAGCGCCACCACGACTGGTCGCAATGCGTTCATGGCTTGCATCGTTTTGCGATCCGGTTCCAGAACTTGCTCCGCTCGTAGTCAATGGTGACCACGACAAGCAAATGGCATAGCGAAGCATCAATTGGGGATCCGCCACGTTCTCAAAGTAGGCCAACGCTCGGGTGAACGATTGCAATGACTTGGCCAGGTGGTACCCCGAAGAAGGAGCGTATTTCGTTTGTTGCAGAAACAGCAAAAAATGCGAATTCCCCAGTGCTCGCCAATAGTCGTGATCGCGTGCAATGTCTTCTCGAATGAGCAGCGCTTGTTCCAGCAAACAAATGGACGCGAGGCATGTCTGGGGTGAATGGGAATATCGTACGCCGAGCTTTAGGCATGGCACTGCATCGTGGGGGTTTTCCAGCACTTGTTCTTCAAGCTGCAAGCAGTTGATTCGTTCAACAATGTGCTTTTGCTTGAACCAGATGGCCCATCGCTTGGGGTACACTCGACTCTTCTTCATCAACGTGGCTGTGGAGCCCTTGCGACCCATACTGCCCTTGGTGGTCGCACCACCAGAATTGCTACCAGTGGACCCGTGATGGTGCTTGAAGTGAATCTTTGGTGGAGACGACGAAGACGGCGACGATGTTTTGGTGCTGGGGGTGTGATGGTTGGCAGAGTGACCAGGGCTGGTGGTAGTCGTGTGAGCATGCGGGTGGACAGCTTCGCTGAGAGTCAGATCTGCTCCTGTTCCAATCGCCGCCATTGGTGAAGTTGATGATGATGAACTCGTCGGTTTGGGCAGAGAACTCGATGCTATGGCGTCCCGTGGTTGCTGTGCTACGGTGGCCGAGTGGTTATGCCGCGCATGAGCGTTCTTGGTGAGTTCCTGTGCGACGGAGTTTTTGCGCCTGCCCTTCTGGTTTTTCGCTGCAGTGGGACTGGCACAACTCTCGGTAGAGTTGAGTGAGGACGAAGACTGGTTCGAGTCGACCTCGAGCGCCATTAAAGCGCTTGGTGGCGTCGTGTCCGTCAAAGACAAAGCATAAGAAGAAGAAGAAGATGCCACCGTTTGTGGACGGGAGGCGATTTGCTGAGTTGCGTCGATCTGAATGGTCAAGTCGAGTGGTGGTGTCACTGTCGAAGATGTTGGTTTCTCTGGAACACTCGATGGCTCTTCCGCACCTAGCATCTCGAGCGATTGCAGCTGGTTCGGTGTTGTCCGGTCAGTTGGATCCAAAATTCCATTGCTGGTTGTGTCGATTGCATTGTTTTCTTGAGTGTCGATGGACGAGGAACATGCATTCGCCACCTCACTTGGATCAACACAATAACTGGAGGTGCATGCGGACTGATCGTCGTTAGCATCTGGATGCCAACTCTCGGATGAATTGTTGTTTCCGCTGGGTTCGAACGATGGCCATGCGTTTTGTGCTGATTGTGCTGTTGCCGTTGCCACTGAGCTGTCGTCGCTGTTCGGATCCATGGCAGCGTAGTACGTTTGGATTTGTTCGGGGGTCCATTGTGTTTCTTGTTGAGCCACCTCTGGATCGTTGGCTTCTTCTTCTGGTTGAACAGCGGAGGATAATCCAGGGGTCCCATCGGCTGCAGGTGGTTGTGCCATTCCTCTGGACGGTGGGATGTTTAGCTCGCTGTTGTCCACTTCATGAATCGCCGGAGTGTTCACTGGGGACACGTTTTGTTCTGCCGATGGCGGAGATGGAGCACTGGTCGTGTCCAAATCGGTTGTCAGTCGTTTTGCACGCGCCGACAAGGCTGGAGGCGACGGTGCATTAGTCTGGGACACTTGTTGGGGCGTTACGGAAACCGCTGGAGGGTGATTATGGTTTGATCTTTGGTCGCTTTGGTTTTGGTGCGCTGGAGGTTGGGACGGTGCATCCTTGTCATGCGTTGAACTCAAGACAACTGGTTTCGCATCGGATGCCGCAGGAATTGGAGATGCGGCTGGTGCGTGATGATCGTCTGCTGTCTCAACATTCGATGGGGATGGTGTCGTCTGGCCGAACGAAGCAATGGACGCCGCTGATTTGCTTGAGAGTGGAATGATTGTTGCGTCAGCCGATGCGGGTGCTGCTTGCGAGGGTCCATGATCGTCGTTCGCATTAGGTTCGAGTAGAGATCGAGATGGCACCTCCTGTTCATGCTGTGGTGTCGACGCTGCTTCCTTGGCTGGTGGCACTTGGGCTGATGGGACTGGTAACACGGTGTGAGGATGAACACGAGTGTTTTCCTCTGCCTGAGTAGGTGATTGGACTGGATACCGAGGTGATGCATGGTGTCCATGCAATGGAGTGGAGACCGCAGCATTGGTTGGTTGTAGATGGTCAGTTGCTGCTGGTACAGCTTGAGAGGGAGAATGGTGCGCTGTTGGAGATGTTGGCTGGACCGTAGACCGAGATGGCGCAAGCTCGGCATTGGATGGATTTGCAATACCTGGTTTCGGTGTCGATAGACTATGGCTTGTTTCAACTGGTGACGCTGCTTGAAGCTGATTGTGATCTGCTGTTTGAACGCTTGACTGGACTGGAAATCGAGAGATTGTTTCTTCACTATGCGACGAAGTCGGCGTTCCTGGTTTAAACGCAGATGGCATCTGTCCGTGTTCGTCGGGTGAACCCGTGGAGTGCGAATGACTCCCAGTTTGATCATGCGATGGAATAGCTGCAGTTCGGGGCGATGACACATGCTTTGTTCCGATGGGTGAAGCAGCGTGATGGTGGGTATGGTTCGCTACGTGACGTGTAGGTTGGACTGGAGACCGAGTCGATGCACCCTGTCTGGACTGAATCGAAGCCATCGGGTTTCTTATCGGTGAAGGGCTCGATATGACAGCTTGGGCTGGTTCAGGGCTGGGGTCGTCAGCCCCGTTGGAGTCTCGTGCCGATCCTTGTGCTGAGCCTTGAGCAGAATCACTTGCAGAAAGAGCAGCTCCTGCGTAGAACACTGGTCTCTCTTGGGTGATGACAATGTCAAGTCCAGGGATTCCGTCATTACTGGCGTCGCCAAGCATGCGACGGTTCTTTGGAATCAGCGACGACTTTTTACGAAGAAACTGTTCAGGTTCTTGACTGATCTGCAGGCCTGCAACACTTGGACCGGGCTTCACATCCGACAAGAGTGCTTGTGTGGTGGTCGATGGTTCCAGTTCCTTTGCAGTTGGGCCTTGGGCGGCTTGAAGACGTTGCATTCTCTCTCGTTCTCGACGCTGTTGGAGATCTTTGTGCTTGGCGTCGCGGTCTGGGGCGACGCGTTTCTTGGTTTGATAACCCTCGGAAGCCTTCGCTGCATGGGCATGAACAGTTGAGCTGTCCAGAGAGTGGGTGGGTGCCTTTTCCACGAGATGCGAAAACTCATCCTTTTCTTCGGGGATGCGAGACGGATGGTGCGTCGCATGGGCTCCTATTCGTTGTCAACACCAGACAGGGGATCAGAACGGAAGAGAAGGCCACGTCCAGTGGTGGTGGTGGTGGTGGCAGTTCTCACCACGAGCTTTACGACGATCGCTAACCCGAGAAGAAGTGTTGTTCCACGCTTCGAATTCTTCTTTCTGGCGAGCCAAGAGATTGATGTTGTCCACTGGTGGTGACCACGGAAGTGTCGGGATGGAACTCGAAGCCAGCGACGTAGCGCCCTTCATGGAGCGTTGCACACGTCCGTCCGTGGCCGCTCGGTTTGCTCGAGACGGCGACTCTTGACCATTAGGTTGATGCCCTGGATGCGGTTGGCGTTGCTTTAGGTTCTTTGTGCGTGAATGGGACGGTGCTGGAGGAGAATCTGACGCGGCCGAGGTGGATGAAACCTTTCGTTGCAACTGGCTTGACGGCGACTCCGCGTCTTGCGCACTCAGGACTTGGATGGACGTATTGCTTGGGCTCCTATTGCCCAGATCCTGAGGTGTGGGCTCCGGTGCACTCAGGCATTGGGCAGACGTATTGCTTGGCGTCGCATTGCCGATATCCTCAAGTGTGGGCTGAGCTGAGGCATTTGAATCTTGCGTAGCAGAGGTAGTGGGGATGGATTGCGTTGACGCGCCGGCATAAAACACGGGTTTTTCCTGCAGAATGACAATATCCAGACCAGGAATGGCGGATGCGCTCGCATCTTCAAAGACGCGATGATTCTTGAGTCCCAAGGAAGACTTTTTTCGAAGAAATTGCTCGGGTTCTTCTTTGGTCGGGATCGGGGCAACCTCCATGTCATCGCTGTCCATGTTTGTGGTGGCCGTTGCTGCCGATGGTTCCATGTCTTCTTTGTCTGGCACAACATCAGGAATCACTTGTTCTGTTGGACCTGGAAGATGAAGTCGCTGCATGCGTTCTCGCTCGCGTCGTTGCTGAAGATCTTTGTATTTGGTGCCTTTGTCTGGAACCACGCGTTTCTTGACAGCGTGGGTGGCGTCGGAAGACTCGACAGTCGCTTGGGAGCTGGTTCGAGAGTCGTTGGATGGTGCAGCGCGCTCCAAAAGATTCGAGAACACTTGTTCTTCCTCTGGAACAGCCAAGTGCAGACGCTTCCATTCGTTACGGTCGCTGTTGAGCGATTGGCCCAGACGATACAAGACCATGGCTGATCAACACGCAGGTCAATTAGTGTCAACTCGCTACCGCAACGGGCTTTCGAGCAGAGCAGAGCATACCATTGCTTCGCCTGTGATCCACGATACGTGAAGAAGAGCTATTCCAAGCTTGGTATTCCTCATTCTGGAGAGCAAAAAGGTGACTGTTGTCCACGGGCGGGGACCATGGCAGGGTGGGAATGGCACTATTCGTCAACGAGGTCGAACCCATGGTGGACCTCTGCACACGCCCGTCGGCAAGGTTGCGCTTGACTCCTGATCGTGCTACTGGTGCTTGGCTTGATGTTGTTGTTGCTGCTGCTGCTGCTGCAGCTACCGTGTCTTGGCTCTGTGGAGGTTCCTGCACACGGCGTTTCTTCTTCTCCAATTGCGGCGTCGGGTCCCGACAGATGAGTCTGCCTAACTCGCGTTGACGATTGCCAGCGAGGTCGAGGTGATAGAGCAAATTGGTCGCAATTTCTGGTTCCGAGATGTAGGTGAAGTCCATGGACGAAGAAGAATCCTTGAACCCATGACGCGAGCTTCCGTTTCGCTTGGTGACGCATGCCTGGTACACGGCTTCGGCTTGGCTTCGTGGCACCACCAAATGGAACTCATTTTCAGCTTCGTCGATGGCCACAACTCGATACCCCACGACGGTGCCACCAACGCCATCCGTATTGATCGTGCGCGAGGATGGCGATGTTTTGGTCAGTTGAAAGACGGTGACGAGAAACACCGAGTTGCGGATCACACGCTGTTTGTTGAGCAGCACCGCCTCCTCTTGCAGATCGCCTTTGGCCACCAGCAAGGCGACTTCTTCCTCACTCGAGACCGCAAGGCTGCTCATGATGATGAATGCAAACACCCCACTGAACCTCAGTTTGGTCAGTGGACGCCAAGTCAATTTTAGCCCCCGCGCCACTCCCTCCCTCCCATCGATCCCAGTTGCTTTGTGCAGGCACACACCAAGAATAGCGGACCGAGATCTCCTCGTTCCATGCAACGTCGTGGAGAGCCAACGTTTGAGTTGACTACTCGTGAGTTGATTCAAGAAAACTCCCCCCAGTCAGACGCAGACGCAGACGCAGACCAAACAGCAGCAACTTTCTCATTGACACTGTACAACTACTATCAACTGGATCTCGTGGTTTGATCAAAACACTTGAGGACCATGACCCGAGACAGTGCTGCCTGGATGAACCTTGGACGATGATCTGGCCTGGGTGATCACGACTTCCAGTCCAGGAATGGTGGTGTTGATGTCGGAGAAGATGAGTTTGCGAGGATTCCGTGGAGCCACATGAAGAAATTGCTCCGGTTCCTGACTCACAAACACTTGAGGGTCCTCTGTATCCGACTCATGGACTGGATCCGGAAGCATGCTACTTGGCGTCGATGGCGCGTCCTCACTGGAACTTGCGTTGGTCTTGTGTATTCGGTGTGTTCGTTCACGATCGCGACGTTGTTGAAGCTCTTTATGCTTGTAATTGGTCTTATCAGGAGCCACACGTTGCTTGCCCACGGATTGACTGTGCATCTCGGCACTCTGCTCCTGGGTGACCACCATGTTTGGTGGTGGATTGATGCGTGTCGAGCTCGGTTGTTGGTGAATGATTGGCATTTGTAGGTGCTGAAACACAGATTGTGGGTTGTGACGTCCCATGGCTGCTGTTGCTGGTTGGCACGACAATCGAGCATCACTGGTCTTGACATCCACAAGAAGAGCACCCGACGGGATACACTACTCACCTGGGTTTCTTCTTGGTTGATGATCCGCCAGGGTCAAGAAAGTACTGTTCCAGGCTTGAAGATCGTCATCCTTCTGGGAGGCGTCAGTGGAAGACGGATGTGACAGCGACTTGGACAGATACGGGAACGCACTAGCGGTGACTGAAGAAGCAGCAATCATCATTCGCTGCATCCCGCTGTCAGCCTGCGAAGATCTTGGGCTCTGCAATTGATGCTGCAATAGGTGCAGGAACTTTGCAGGTGATGACGAGACTTGGTCTTCGGGTTTTTGCGATAGGTTGGTCAGCATGGCTGGTGCTCTCGCAGCGACATGAGCTCTTGAATCGGTGGCTGCAACAACAGACACAGGAACACGTGTTCCAGTGTTTACGATTGTTCCGTGATCGCGTGGAGAGGTCAGTGAGTTTCGTCTTTGATGCGAGCCAGCATCTCCAGTAAATCGAGGGCTTCCCGGTAGGTCCTCTGGCAGAACGTTTTGGCTTGTTGGCTTCCAGGGATGGTAATAACTTGGATCTGATTGATCTGCCACAAGAGTCTGCGGTGACGCGAAGTGATGAGGAGAATCTCCCGGTCTGACTTGAGACGTTGGAGCTCCACTGGTCGAGAGGTTCGTGGTCGCGTGTGGATGGTTAAGGTACTCTAGCGCACGAGCTAGTGGATTCCACCACCACAAAGAGGCATGCCCATCAGTTAGTTCACTTGAAGGCAACAAGACAACGTGGTGCTTTCATTCTCACCGGTACTTTGTCGATGCCCCAGTAGTCGTGACGTCGAGCTGTCCCATGCTTCACGGTCCTGAGAAATAATGGAGGAGTCGTCGAGAGGCGAACTAGGTCGAGTCGGAATCGGATCTGCTCCCACTGAAGAAGCTGCCTCGATCAATCGTTGCACTCGTCGATCGATGGAAGTGTTGTGCTCCACAGGAGACGTCTTGGTCGAAGAAGTTGAGTGGTCTCCAGAGGTTTCTTGATCCAAAAGACCCAACTGGTGCTTTGGATTCTGTTTGCGTTGATGCTTCTTCTTGTCGACTTGTGGAGGTGCGGGCTGACGACAGACGAGGCGACCCAATTCGCGTTGACGATGGCCCGTCATGTCCAGACACGAGACCAGACTTGTAGCGATTTCTTGCTCGGACGCGGATGACATGACATCCATGGACAAGCGAGGAGCCTTGAGACTGTTGCGAGGACTTGTGCTGGCCCGAGACGACTTGAAGGTGCGACTGGAATGGATTGCTCTGGCCTGGGATCGCGGCACTTCCAGTGTGAACTCATTGTCAAACTCATCAAGTGCCACAATGCGATATCCGATCGTATAGTGACGCTCATCACTGGCTGGCAAAGCTCCCTCCAGCACTGGCTCTGGTGTGATGGGTTTGGTCGTGGTGAGGTCTTCGACCGGTGGCGAGCTGGAGAGTTGATAGACACTGACAAGAAAAGGCGTGTCGTGGATCAAGTGGTGTTGGTGGTGCAGTAGCAGACTCGACTGTGCATGGCCTGGCACTTGGCGCTCACTCATCAAACTCTTTGTCTCGATGGCTTTGTGAACTTGCAGTATGTAAACAGCAAACAATTTGAAAGTGGCGAGTCAAACACAGAGCAAAAAGGGCCAAAAGGGACCCGCGATCACTACTTTTGGCCGTCTATTCATATCACCTTCATCTCCACCTCCACCTTGACCATCACCACCACCAGCGTTCTGTTGCCTACCTGACCTGTCGACAAGGTCAGTGCCTTCTCTCGACAGCCATGCAAGCCTGTGATTCTCTTTCGAACAGGAACAGATTATGACAATGACAACTCGAGTGTATGGATAGCAAAGGCAGACCTGCTGTCTGATGGTTGGTTTATCAAGCTGCATCCTACCCACCAACAACAACACCACCAGCAGCAGCAGCTGCACCAACCATAACAACTCGGCCAACGACTCATCGTCGAATAATGGATTTGCTTCTGGTCGGTGCACCGTGGGTTTTGCCACGGATGTTGCCCTTGTTGCGCTTGGAATTAGTTTTGGGCTTGGACGTCTTGATGCCTCGGGAACGTGCTTTGCGGTTTTCTTCTTTGCGAATGGCATTTTCTTCCAGCAACTCGTTTTTGGCGTGACGGTTGACGCGCATTTTGTTGGTGGGCATGCCGACCGGTTTGCGACCATTGCGGTAATCCAGTTTCTTGCCATTCGAGCCATCATCGTCGTCGCCGTGCTCTTCGCCGCCCGTGAACACGCGTTTGTGCTGCTTTTGTTGCCATTTGCGATACATTTCGCCGACTTTTTCTTTCTTGCGCGGACGACCGTCAATGGTGACACCGCTTTCGTTGCGGCGTTTGCCCGAACTGGTGATCTCGCCAACGGTGGTCTTGACGAATTTCTTTTTACGCACATCCCAGTGGAGAATGCGGCGCTTCTTGTTGAGTTCAATGGCTTCGTCGGGGTTGACATCCAAAATGGCTTCTTCCAGTCGAGCTTGTTCAAATGCATTGGTCTTGCCGCCGTCAGCCGCTTTGGACAAGAATTCTTCGGCGATGGCGTCGCTTTTCTTGAGATACCCAATGTAATTGTCTTCGTCCTTGAAGCTCGGTGCGTTGCCACTCTCGTCCTTTTCATACAACGCTGCTTGTGCTTCTTTGGCTTGTTGAAGCTGTTGATCTTGCTGTTGCTGCTGTTCTTTGCGGTGCTGGAACTCCTGCATTACTTGGTTGACGTCTTCGCCGGCTGCCACACGCTTTTTCAATTGTTTGCGCTCGTATTTGGATAGTTTGAGGGTCGAATGGCTTCGAGCGCTGGAGTCTCCTTTTGCATTCTCTTCATTGCCGTGGTGCTCCTGGTGGTGAAGCTGACGGGATGTCGCTGACGCTGCAGCTGCCTTTTCGCTTTCATCGCCAGTCAACAACGCATGATCATCATCGTCGTCGTCATGTCCATGTTTCTGTTTGGCTTTGGTGAGGATGATTTTCTGGTGGATTTTACGCTTCTTGGACATCATTTGTACGGTGGGCGCACTCTGATTCAACGCTGTGGTGCCGACACCGTTGGTGATCTCAAAGATGGTCTGCTGGGGACGGAAGCTCTGCAGTTTCGCGACGTAATCCATTTTGGCTTCATTCACGTACGACGAATTCTTGAACAACGGATGCAACACCGTCGGCGTCAGCTCTTCTTTGGCGCGATGGATCGAGTTCTTGGAAGCATCGCTGCGTGTTCTCGCATACATCTTGAACGCATTGGCGCACACTTTGACCAGGGGCGCCACGGCCGGGTGATGGTTGACCGTTTCTCGAATGTGTTCGTTCTCGACGTCAATGAGCTCATTGGGCAACGCACCATAGTGCACGTCCTTGACCGTCATCTCTTGCAGCGTGTACACGATGCCTTCTTTTGGATGGGACTCTTCCAACGATCGCCCCAGGTACAGATACAAATCCACCATAAACGGCTGTTCGTCCGAGTCCACGAGACTGAATGCCGTGCCCGAGTTGCCTGCACGCGCGGCACGACCCACGCGATGTACAAACAGCTTGGCGGTCGGCGGGAACGAGTAGTTGAGTACATTGTTCAGCAACGGGATATCGATACCACGCGCGGCCACATCCGTGACGATCAGCAAGTTGGTTTTCTTGGCGCGAAATTTGCCAATGTTGATTTTCCGCGACGCCTGGTCCATTTCACCATACACACACGAGGATTCCAGACCAAACGCCTTCAACAATTCATGCAGAAACTCGACGTGATGGCGCGTGGCGGCAAACACGATGGTTTGCTCGTGTTTCTGCAAAAAGTCGCGCACCAGGTAGAGAAAAATGGCCGGTTTGTCGATGGCGCGCACCGTGAAAAACGCCATTTTCAAGTTGTCCGAGATTTTGTTTTCCACGTCCAAACGGATCAACTCGGGTTCGTTGAGCCCCGCGCGCGCAAATTGTACCAAGGCTTTGGGCAAAGTGGCCGAAAACAAGAGCGTTTGGCGACTGGTCGGCATGGTTTTCATGATTTCCTGCAATTGATCGGCGAAACCCATCTCAAAGATGCGATCGGCTTCGTCAAAGACCACGTATTCGACCGATTTGAGATGGAAATCCGGGATTTCTTGCAAATGGTGCATCAATCGACCCGGCGTGGCCACCAGCACATCGGGATTGGAGGCAATCATCTCGAATTGTTGCTCCATGCCTTCACCACCGACGATCAAGGAGATCTTGAGCGTGGTAAACCGTGCCAGGGACTTGGCAAATTTCAAAGTCTGCACGGCCAACTCCCGGGTCGGCGCCAGCACCAACGCGCGGACCCCAATTTTCTTGCTGTGTTCCTGTAATTTCTCAAGCATGGGGATCAAAAAGGCCGCCGTTTTGCCACTTCCCGTGCGTGCCATGGCCACCACATCTTTCCCCGAAAGCACCACGGGCAGTGATTTGCGTTGGATGGGGGTGGGCACTTTGTACCCCATGGCCATGACCGCACGAAAGATCGGCTGGCTTAGTCCAAGGTGCTGAAAACCGCCGACACCAGGTCCTTTGCCATTGCTTTTGCCGTGAGTACTCATGCGCGTCGCTTGCTCCGGAGGATGCGGCGTTGCTTGGTGATCACGTTCGCCTGTCGGCACCTTTGCGCGGCGTCTCGCCAACTTGCAGTCGCTTCACGGGTGGCAACGGCCAAATTGATTGGAATGGAGCTGTTCCGCGACGTGATTGGTTGAAAATCGAGTGCCACCGACCGGTGATTGGTTTATAATATATGTTGCACATGTGGACCACATCACTTTGTAGCAGCAACAACCAACAACCAGCATGGACGACAACGACGAAGAAGACTGGAACGGACGATCTCACGACGACATTTCCATGGCATTTGGGCCACCATCAACCGATCAAAAGACCCAATCACCTGGTTCACAAGGTCCACCACCAAATTTCTCGTCGCTGAGGGTGTTTTTGCGTCAGGAACGGTGCTGTGTGTGTCTCCAAAAGCTGCGCAACGCCGTGTTGATCGACATTTGTCTGCATGGCTTTTGCTTTGAGTGTTTGGCCCAATGGACGAGCCATTTGCGCAAAAACCTTCAGCGCAACAAACGCAACAGCAGCAACAACGATAGTAATGGTAATGGAAGAGGTGCTTCTGGTGGTGCCACTGACTGGATGCTCTGTAACAAGTGTCCGCTCTGCAAAGCGCCGTTTACCCATGTGTTGGCACATTTCAATGGCCGAAATCACTTTGAAAAGCTGCTTTTCGACCAGCAAACGATCTCAAAAGAGCGAAAACACCGCAAACCACGAAAGCAAACCAACCAGAGCAACCGCAAGAGCCTGGAAGTTGTCAAAGACGATGCCATCTGCCTGCCACCACCACCAAATGGAGATCTGAAGCACGTGAGAACAACAACAGCAGGGATGGTACCCGGTGGCGTTCGAGACGACGTGGATTGTCGCCGAGAAAATGAGGAAGAAGAAGAAGAAGAAGACGATCGGGACGATGATCGATTTCAGAGAAGATACGCGCTGTACCACCCCCACGAACAAGAAGAACCTGCACTGCGCTGCGAGAATTGTGTTTGTCTCGACCAACCGATCGTCAAAGCGAAAGGCGAGTACGAGCGCTGGATCGGGCGAGAACTGCAGGCGTGTGTTGGCGTCCAAGTGGACACTACGCTGTTCATGGCGTTGATTGAAGATCCGTTGTTGTGTCTTCAGGAGCACAAACATGCTCGTGGATGCCAGCGTCAATCAACTCCCAGGGAATTGTATTGCAAAATGCAAAACAATCTGCTGGCCTTGCTGGAGTCGAAGCAAACCGAGATTTTTGTTCATGAAGTGGCTCGCTTCTTGTCGAGTCGGCTGAACATGGACGCGTACGACTCGGTCAATGAGGAAAGTGCTTGAAATAGTACGCAGTATCACTTTTGGCCATTTCAAGCGCTACCAGGAACTGGAGCGAGGTTCAGCTTTACGGCATCTTTTGTGTCTTGTTGGCTGGCCGTGAACGCAAGCAAGTGGCGCGTCTCTTCGTTCAAGTGCAAGAATTTCTCCATGACTTTGATGGCTTGCTGCTGGTTCTTGTCATCTTGTTCGCGCGAGTCTTCGAAGGTGGGGCCGCCTGTAGCCAATTCTTCTCGAATCTTGGATGCCATCGTGGATCCTGGGAGTTGTTTTGGACCCTCGCGGTCTCCTTGGGCAACCGGCATGGGTATCGACGGCATCTCTTTCTCGAGGTTGTATCTTGGAAAGAATGGTTCAATCTGATCGAGCGCATAGAGCTTTTCGTCGTCGGGTAAATCTAAGAACTCCTGGATGCTGTGGGTTCGCTTGTCACTCGCGGGGATCATGCGAAAGCAGCGACAGAAATTCCAGATGGCCGACGTCGATCCCTTTACTTCTTGGACCATTTGCTGGGCCTTTTTGCCACCGAATTTCGCGTCACGGGTGAGAATCTCTTCGTGCCAAAACCGCGCGCTTTGAAGTGCATCTTTGTGCAATTTGTTGTGGGCGAATACAATGGCGTTGCGTCGCTTTGCCAAGCGAGGACGTGTGCGCGTCATGTCAAACGGTGCAAACAATTGGACCATGGCGAGCTTGACCTCGGCGATGCGGTCTTCAATCTCGACGCGTTCTTCTTCGGGCAACTGCTGCAAGGTCTCAAGTGTGGCCGGGTAAGTGGTAGTGCGCACGTTGGTCACAATGTTCCAGTACTCCATTTGTTTCGTTTCCCGGTTGTACTCGTAGACCCACGAGTAAGGAATGACGTCGTGGTACGCACGCTGCAACACGCGGATACGAGCCATTCGCGCGAGTTTGTCCTTGACAGAACTGAGCCAGATGTGTAGATCCATGACTGCGTCGAGAACCACCCACGAATTGGTGTTGAAAGGCGTGGCGCGTTTGGTCTGCTTGAATTCGGGGGTCTTTTCAAATGGAACAAGCTGTTTGTAGTTGAACACGACGCATTGTTGGGCCTGAAGCACAAACACCAGCACTTTGCCGTTTGATAGCAACTGTTGGGTGGACACAATGGTGGCCATGCGATTGTGGAATGGACTCTTGCGCGCATGGATTTGAACTTTGTGGTCGTAGACACACCAACTGGCGAGTGCTTTTTCGATTTTGGCGACCCTGGCGCGGCTCAACGCCTTGTGTCGGTGTCGTGAAAATGTCAGCAACGCATGCAATCGTTCGTATCGCCTTTGGCGTTGCTCCAGTTCTTGTTTCGTGTCCGATTTCAACGGCTTGGCGATGCCCAACTTGTCTCGAAGTCGAAAGCCAATGGTTTGACGTCGTGCACGGTCTTTGATGCGTTGCTGGTGCGCGACTTGGGTCTGACGAACGAGTTTCATGTACGCTTTGGCTTGTTTGCGTTGGGAAAACGATCGAAACATTGCTTGGATTTTGGTGGCACTCGCGTGTTCCAGTCTGGCTTGCGCTTGTCGCGCTTGTTCTTCTGCTCGTTGTTGCTTGTCCAGCTTTTGTTGTTGCAGGTCGCGATCGCGTTGGCGTTTGTCTTGTCCCTGACGTGCCAACACCGAGTAATACGACATGCGTTGAAAGGTATGCTCTTGGCGTTTTCCTTTGAAATGCACCCGCGTGAGACACTGGGCGATTCCACAACAATTCACGGGCATTAGCAACCATCTGGATCAGGCCTCGGACCACCAACTACTCTTGGGTGCCACGCAAGTGATCAACCACGCACCGTTTTGCAGTACCAGTCGTTGCAGATTGGGCAATTCCATTGAGCGACGCGACTGGAGCATTCGACGCACATGACGACCAACGGATGGAAAGCATGTTGTTTGTCTTCTTTTTTCTCGCGATGGAAATGGGGAAAACACGCGTCGCAGAAAGGAACTCGACCATTGCCGCACTGGTTGTACCATCCATCCCATCATTCATCAAACACGTGTGTCAGTCACCCAACTTGAGGGAAAAGGCGGCCAGGCCAACGACCCACCGACCCACCACCACCCAGTGGCCAGAGAAAAACAGCCCGCACCAACCTGTCGACATTCGCGAGTCGCTGTCTGCATTTGACAGAGACTGCAGACCGTGATGGGCAACTGCAAATGGTTGGCAAACGCTTTGGTTTGATGGTCGCGCACGAAACACTCGTGGCACATGGCATCTTCACACTCGGTGCAATACACCGAAGCCAATACTTTGCCGCTGGTTGGGTCCACCTCGTCTAGTTCTCCGATCCTGGCCTCGGTCTCATGGCGATCACAAGTTGCAACAAACTCTTCTCCGGGTCGTGGCAAAGGAATGCGGGTCTTGCAGACCAGATTGCGTAGCATACGAGGGCGTTTGGTCCAGATTCGTGGTTCGCCGTGTCCACCGCCGCTCCTAGTATGGAAGCGCAGAGCGTTGGGGGTTGCTGCTCGAGCATTTGCTTTGGTGGTGGTCATCGTGGTCATCGTGTTCATTGTCAAATTGGGTGGCGGCGCTGCCTTTTTGATCTTGAAGTAGACGCTTTTGCCGCGGTAATTGAGGTATTCGATGAAATTTTCGGCCAGGTACACGCGCATTTGCCACTGGAACTGCGCTCGATGCCAAAACTTTTGAATCTTGCGGACTGCGCGGTCTCGCGCTTGTTCTTGAAGATGCAGGTGGTACACTTTGAGAAAGGCCTCGTGCTTGTGCTGGCTCAATACCCGTCGTCCAAAGCTCTGTATGCGACTCACTGCCCAGTCGATGCGTTGCAGGCAAGTCTTTTGTAGAAACTCGTTGAGGCTCTTGCTGAATGGACTGGACGGTGCCAACACATGCAGGTGCATGAAGACGAGGAACCGTGCGTCGTCTTGTTCAAACGTGATCTTGCCCGTGGCAAAGCGCTCGGTGTTGATGGGTGGTGGGGTGTAATGGCCTGCAGGATGGTCGGCGGCTGGCACTACTGGCACTACGGCGGGTTCGTTGGAACAAGGAAAGCGGGTGACTTGCGGGAACCTTTCGAGTAACACGAGGCGAATGGTTTTGCTAAAGCGACGAAAATCAATGGTCCGCGCTTTCGGTTCTTTCATTTTGGCAAACAAAATGTCAATCGATTGGGTCGTGAAACTCGACTTGTTGATGATCCCCGGCACGTCCTTGAGAAAGCGAGTGAAACGCGAGTTATCTACGCGCCAACCAAGGGCCCCCCCCCCGACCCCAGCACGTCAAGACTCTGGTCAGGAAACCACACACACAGATATATATCTACTCACCGATTTCGGGTCGAGACTCGCCTGAACTGGATGAAGACGAAGAACCCGAGGTGTGACCTGGACTACCAGCAGCGCTAGGTGCATGGACTCCAACGATCCGACGATACAGTTTTTGCCACGCACCTGCATACCCCAAAAACTTCCACTGGCGAGGCTTCGACTTGTTGTCGACCTTGAACAAGGGCTGCATCAAGTCGTTTTCCGCGTCGTACGCCGACGCAAAACTCCAGACCAGCAACTGGTGGCGAACAAACAGTAAAGTTTTCCCAAAGTAATGCAGTCCCACTTGACGCTCGTCATCGAGAATTTGCTGTCTCGCCACGACACGTGTCACAAAGCGTCTCGCCAAAAAGCGCCGTGCTGCGCGCTGAATGCCAATGGCGGCATCAGTGCGACACTGATTGGATTGTCTCTCGCGACGTCGACGCCAATGGGTTTGAATCAACTTGACGGCCTTAACGATCGCTGCGAGTTCCTGAAGCGCGCGTCGTGCGCGACAGCCTCGCCATACCCGCTGGATCACGGAGCAGCTGTAGAGAACCCGTGTTTGCCACGCCAGCGCGCGACCCTGGATGCCTCGAACGCGTTTTTGAATGCAAATCGCTGCCTTCTTGCGCTTTCGAATGACTTGACGACGTTGCAACTCTCGTGCTTTGGCGGTTTGTACTCGCATTCGTCGACGAACATGCAAACCTCGGCAAAACGCCTGGATCTTGCAGACGGCGTCGAGTTCTCGCTCTTCTTTCGACTGCATCGAGAGTCTGGTCAAGAAATTGTTGTGCCGCACGGCTTTGGCCAGGATGGTGCCTGTGGTGGCAGCGGAGGGAACCATGCCTGCCGGGATGCTACTAGCAATTGTACTAGCGCTAGCGATGGTGCTTGTGCGCTGCGCTTCGGAACTCAAGATTGAACCAGCCCAAAGCAATGCACGACGACTCTTTCGAGTGCTTCTGATCAGTGTCGCTCGCTTTCGCGCCTTGAAGCAGCGCCATGCGCTCTGGATCACCAGCACCGACTTGTGCACTTGACGACGATGGGATTCAACCAAGCGACGCGCTTGGGTTGTACGCCAACAAGACTGAATCCGAAGGATCGCAAGCTTTTGCCTTTCAAACTCTAGTTGCATACGACGAAACCGGGCGCGTTTGCGACGGAAGTGGTTGCGCACCAACCGCTGGATCTTGATGACAGCGCCCACCCGTTGAAATTGGTGGTGGATTTCTTGTTTGTGCAGCAGTTTGGCGTGGTTGGCGCGTTCGACTCTGGCGATTTTTCGCAGCAATTTGGCCTTTTGTCGTGCCAGATGGCCACGAAAGTAAGTTTGGATCTTGAGACTGGCGTGGGTGCGTCTAACACGATGGGCAGCAATCATGGCGGCCTGCCAACTGGTTTGGCATTTGCGGTACCAGTGCTGAATGACGATGCTCGCGTCGTTGCGCAACTGGTTTCGCCACGAGGTCATTTTGCGGGCGTATTCACGGATGGCTTTGGTGATCACCAAAGCACTTTTCTGTTCGGCACGGCCCAGCAACAGCGTGAGCTGAAGCTGACGACGACGTAGCACTTCTTGTTCTTCACGAAGCCCAACGAGCGCTTGTATGGCGAGTCGTTGACGCCACCAGCACTGAAGGGTGATGCTGGCTTTGGCATATGCTGCAGCTCTGGCCAGAGCTGTTTGTCTCTGTCATCAACGACACAAGCAACACAAGTGAATCAACGACGTCAGTCTCATTGTGCATGCGCTTGAACGGGGCAAGAAGAGAGAGAGAGAGAGGTAGAACCTTCCAGTGGTCCATTCCTTTGGACAGTTGTGCTCGTGTGAGGCGAACGCCGACCCGCGACAGCGCTTCAGCCACTTTTTGTTGCTCCACGGACGCGAACTGCCCTTTGCCGTATTCATACAGCACTTCCAACGGGATCCACTGGCGAACGCTCTGGAGCGCGTCTTCGACTTTGTGCTTTGCATGCTCTTCATACAGCGACGCGACAGCTTGGGCATCGCAGAGGGTCAATCGATCGCGTTCAAAGATCTGGTTGGCTTTGATGGATGTGGCGTCGCGTGGAGCTTGGTCAGCATGTGATCCACTTTGACGGTGGCGCATGGACTGGCCAGCATGCATGGTGTTATGAAGACGATGACGAAGCGGAACGCGAGTGTCCATGCGTTTGGTGATGACGGCGCCCTTGGCATCAACGCGAGGAAACTGCCCCATGGCGCCGCTGGGTTTGCCGAGCCAAAAGGACGGTGAAGACTCGGACGAGAGATTCCCGGACGGCGCATCAAAGTCCTCGCAGGCCATGAGCACGTTTTCGGTCGGCAAACGAATCACTGAATCCGCTTTCTTGTGTAGGAGCAACTTGTTGTCGTGCGAAGTGCAAGAAGACGTTGACACCGACGCCAACGACGACCCAGCACTGAGATGTCGTTGAAGTGGTCGCGGCATGGCAAGAGCCCCGGCTTGCGAAGAAACCTGCGAAGAAGCCAAGGAGTCGCATCGTTTCAGAAGTAGATTGGTCTTGCGCTTGCGGTTGTGCTTTGCCAGAGTTTGGTACAGGAACTGGGTCTGGTGATCGACGTCGTCTACGAGTTGTTCGAATTGAGCCACTTGGAGTTGGTCTTGTTGGCTCGGACGAGGTTGTGCGTTCAGCGCTTTGCGTGTGCGTGGGGTGACGACTTGTAGAATGGGCAGACGAACTGGAATTCGAGTGGTTTGCGCGGGTTGATCTGCTGCTTGTTGTTCTGCTTCTTTGGCTTCTTGTTGTTGTTGTTGTTGTTGCGGTTCGCCATCGTCACTGTCTTGGGACTCGGTGTTGGCCGTCGAGTTCAAGTACATTTCTCTCCATTGCTTGCTCGCGCACTCGGCTTCTTGCTGCAGACGGTACTGCGACTGCTCGTATTCGCGGTGGAATTGGGTCAGAAGCTCCTGTACCAACTGCGGTTGATCCAAATACTTGAACAACGACCCGCATGGTGGTTCCCCAATGCGCGGTAGCATTGTCTGCTGCTGCTTCGTTTCTTCCGGCATCTTTGTATCTTCCTCGTGCTCATTCTTACTTCCCTCGCCGTGCTCGTCCGCTTGTTCTTCTCGTTGGTCTTGGTCTTGTGCTTCTGCCTCTGCTGCGCCGTCGAGTTGTTCGCGACAAGCTTGGTCAACACCACCACGGTGCCGTCGTTCACGCCAAAGGATCCGCCTGGACTTGTTTGAAGAACAAGGCTGCGGACGACAGCTTTTGCGTCGCTTCGGGTCGCGTTCGGCTTTGTCCAACACGCGCTTGTTACGTCCAAGCAGCACGGGGTTTTGTTGGGTTTTGCGCAGGATTCGCTGCCAGGTTCTCGGTCGAAACTCCATGCAGTGGTCCAAATCCGCGGCCAGCTGGACAAATCCACTCACATACGGTGTTCCCGACGCACTTGCAGTCGCATTTGCGTGAGATTCCGTCATGGTGCGAGCTCCAAAAGGCGGTCCCGCTGCCGCCGCATCGTCGGAAGTACGAGCGTTCCGAGATCTTCAAAAGGACGCAGGATGGCGAGCGTTACATGCTCTGGGACGAGGGTGGAAACAAGAATGGAATAACGGGAGCTGAATACTGCACTTTGACATGTGCATACGCTTGATAAGAAAAGCTTTATCAACCTCTACTGGTAGTATGTCGCACTGCTGACTGCCGGGTTGCTCGTTCAGACTTGTTTGACTCCCGTAAAGTCGATCACAATCCTGTCTGCAGCAGGAACATACTGCACGTACTCAACGCCCGCCATGTCGAGCATCTGACGCGAGGCCACACAATGCCAACTGATGCAAACACAAACACAAAAGAACGAGAATGAGTGAAGTACTCACACACGACCACTCACGACGACAACCACAAGAAGAGGTCTCTTACTCGTCGTGGTATTTGTCCGAGACGTAGACGACTCGTTGAATGCCACTTTGAATGATGAGTTTGGCGCATTCGTTGCATGGGAACAGCGCGACGTAAATCTGTCAAACCAGTCACCATACCCGGTCAGTTTGTCCTCCAGTGGGTCGACGCGGTTCAGACTGCGAACCGTGCAATTCTTGAGAGAAGACGAGTTTTTGTTGAGGATCGCGTTCATCTCGGCGTGGCAGACAAACTGGTGATGGCAGTCAGCACATATCTCAGCACCAAAGCAAGCAAACCGTTTGAACCGTCACGGGGAACTTATAACATGCAGTGTAGAACTCACAGGGTATTTGGTGTCAAGAGGATTGCCCGTCGACGTCTGACGTGCCCACGGCAGTTGATCGTCACTGCAGCCATTGGGGAAGCCATTGTACCCAATGCCGACAATCTTTTTCTCCTCATTCACGATGCTGCATGCAACAACAAAAGACATCAATGCGATGACCGAAAGGTCTTCCATGCACACAATTTTTCCTACCAGGCTCCAACTTGAGTTGACGGATCTGTCGAATCGACCACAAGAAACAACACACAACGAGGTCACAGCATCCAACAACCCAGAGGTGAGCTTCCAGAGGCACCACGCGGCACACCATTCGATCAGCACGTCACCTTTGGAGCGCATTGCACTCAGAAAGGCGACGCTCATAAAGTAGTCGTCCCATGAGATGTACGAATCCCGTTTCTTCGTTGCTTGTTGTCCTATTGTGTTTGCGTCCGACTGGTCGGCAAGGTTGCTCGATGCAACCATTGTCTGGTTCTTCCCAGTGGTTTCTAGAGTCGAGGGCTGAGAGGTTCTGGTTGGCGATAAGGAGCCTTGCGTGGGTGCTTTGGTGCCGTCATGCGACTGGTCATCTTTTTCTTCATCTTCACGTTCGTCGGATTCTGTGTCTTCAGTCGCCTCGGCCTGACCGTCTTCCTCCTCTTCTGCTTCTTCTTGAGCCTGCCCAGTCGATTGTTCTACGGACGCAGACACTGCTGCAATTTGGCTTGCAGCTTCCGAGCCATTCGAGCAGTACGCTTTTGGTTTCTTGGTCATTGAAAAAGAAGAAGAAGAAGACGAAGCCGTGTGCAGACTTCTCTTGGCAGCGGATAGGCGTGGCTTGGGCACCGCTGTGCGTGAACTCGTCGTGGTGTTTGCAGCTTGCTTGCGTTTGTGAGAAGGCACAGGCTTGGAAGTAGTAGAAGAAGCAGAACAAGCACTTGTCGTGGTACCCGTGGTAGCAGCAGCTGCTGCTGCCTCGCTTGTCTGTGCGAGCATCTCTTGAATCCAGTCTGGGTGTTTGAGCATCACGTGGTCGGTCAGATTGGTGTAACCTTTGCGCAAATTCTGCAGGCGGACTTTGCCACAACGACATCGAAACGAACTGGTTTCCGACGTTGTTCCTCCATTGGCACTTGCTGACGGCGACGATGTAGGGTCGGCCTTGATCTCAGTGAAAAACGCTTCTTTGATCTGCTTGCCCGAGCATTTCGACTTGGTATTTGGACGCGGAGCCATCGCCAGAGAGTCCAAATCACGCACTACAAGCCCACGAGCAAAACCGTTTGATGCGGTGGTCAATCTGAGCGCGTTTTGAGGCCAAAAGGACGTCCCAACAACGATCGCTGGCGCGTTGGATGCTGCTTTGGGGCTCTTGAGCAACCGGGCCAAGAAAAAGGCCATTTTGCCGCTGGCCCACGTTTCCGCGCCAAACACCCGCCGCAACGAGCCAATCAGATCCGTCGAAGCGGCCAATTTTCAGCCAATCAGCACCAGCACGACCCAACGCAATGTCGGCCGTAATGTATATATTGCACACAATCACCCATCAATCCTACCACACCACCTGAGCTATCTCGCTTGGTCAAAGCTCAGAACGACATGTTTTTATGGGCCGCCACGTTCTCTGGATTGAACACCAGTGGGGTCTGCAATTGGTCTGACAATTGGGCCGTCGCCACTTTGAATTTCGCGCGAATTCGCAGCAGTTTTTGGTACAAATCTTCATCCACAATGTTCTACCACCCATGATGCACAAACGTCGGTTGGTCCCATGGCCACACTCGGTCCATCGCAAGCCAAGGAGTGCACTGCAAACAGCGCGTGTTGTACCTTGAGTGCAAAGGCTTCTAGTAGCGTTCCTAATGATAGAATCGACTTGATGGCTCGCTGGCTGGTGCATAGCATCACACGATGAGCTCTTCTTAGGGCGGGCGGAGCGGCGCCGGTCTCCCACATTCCCTTGCGCTCACCAAGGATGCTCGTACTCACTTGAGTTTGTGCTTCCATTGGTCTGACTGTATCATCTCGTGCCAAACGAGAAAGCAGCCATAGTAGAATCCAATTTCACTGCCAATCTCGGCGCCTTTCACTTCGCTAAATGGAGCAACTCGTCAGCGACAAACCCAACAACAAACAACCCACAAACCAGTACACGTTCACACCCACCCAAGCGATTGACCTTCTTCAAAACCCAATTGTTTTCCCAACTGAATACCATCCCGATGGCCTTCGGCGATCGCTTTGCTTTCCCACAGCGACAGCTCATCCAACGCTGCATTCAGATCAGCAGCCATGTGCTTGTTCCGTTGGTTATAGGTCAACCGTCAACAAACCATTGTTCGGTTAAGTTCGCACTCTGCTATTCGTGTAAATAATTTGTCTTGGGTTGGTTCCTTTCGTAATATCGGGTTGAACTTTGGGTGTCTCGGTTGGCCTCAATAGTGCGCTCTTCCATTGCCCAACCAATTGCCATCCAAGCAAGCAACGTGCAACCAAAGCGGTGTCCATGAGCTCCACTTTCTTCAAGAATCTGGCGCGTGGCGTGCGCTTTGACGCCCAGAAAATCCAAAGCGAAGTGGTCCACTTCAAACCCAGTACGTGTTTGCTTTTGCTTTGTGGTCTTTGGACGCGCTTGACCATGACCAATGGTGATGCATGACCCTCATTTGATGATGATCCACCCATGGCCTGGGTCACAGAAGACCAAGAAGACCAAGACACCAACAAGAGCAAAGCCAAGAACAACCCAAAGAATCCACTGGTCGGTGACTTGGATTTCTTCGGCTTTGATGCCATCACGTGAGTCTCTGAAGTGATAGTGGGAGGGGCGGGCTTTAATGGTTGGGATGGGTGGATTGATGAACCCGTAAATGCCTGTGTTCTTTCCCAGTGAGCCACAACAAGCCGAGCAAAAGCAAAAGTCCAAACACAAGCCCTCGACCAACCGTCTGGTAGATGCAGCTGTGGCCGAGAGCGTGCAAGTGCCAACGTGGGCTGGCAATGAGCCGACGTCCCATTCCAGCCATCACGAAGGCAGCAAGCGCCGTCGAAAGCGCAGACTCAGTGAAAGTGCGCTGGAAGAAGAGAAAATGAAACAGGAAGAGCGAAGTTCGGCGTCCATGAAGCTGGTGCCAAAGGACAAGAAGAAGAAACGCAAAGCCAAGACCAACAAGTCCAAAAAGCATAACGAGGACAACGAGTCGGACGATGAGCCTGTCCAAGAAAACCACCAAGAGGATGAGGATAGTGACGAACAAGAAGATCAACAAGAGATGGAAGATGCGAACGTCAAGCTCTTTGCCAGAGGCGACGATGTCTCTTCTTTACATGTGGCTCAGCAGCAGCAACAAAAAGCTGGCTCCAAACAACCCAAGTCCAAGCAAAGCGAAGAAGTAGCCCACTTCCGTCGTCAAATGGGCATCAAAGTGGAAGGAACTGGCGTACCAAACCCAATTTCCACCTTTGATGCCATGAAACTTGATGCCAAGCAGCAGCAAATGTGCAAGATCCTGTTGAAAAACATTGAACTCTCCGAGTACAAGGAACCCACAGCAGTACAAATGCAGGCGATTCCCAGTATGCTGCTGCGACGCGACGTGCTCGCGACGGCTCCCACTGGTTCGGGTAAAACAGCGGCGTTTGTGATTCCTCTGTTAGCAAACCTGGCAGAGCCAAAGCAAGAGGTGCGTTGAGTGGGGCTCTGCTTTGCTCGATCAGTTCTGATCGTGCTGATGGTCTGGTGCGCTTATGTGTTGTAGGGTATTCGCTCCATTATCTTGGTGCCGACAAGAGAGCTGGCTGTTCAGATTGAAAGCGACATTCATCGCCTCAGCAAGGGCCGCAAATTCCACATTGTGCTTCTTTCGAAAGCCACCGCAGCGACCATCGCGTCGCAGATCAAGTGAGTGTGCGCACCCAACGTCAGATATCGTTATAAAGGCTCCTCTAGGAGAAAGAACTGACATTTTGCTCTTGTCACACAGAAACAAGTGCACCGTGAACCACGATATTCTCATCGCGACGCCACTTCGCCTGGTGCATTTGATTGAGGAAAGCAAGCTGGATTTGTCAAGTGTTGAGTGCATCTGTCTCGATGAAGCGGATCGACTGTTTGATATGGGCTTTGTCGAGCAAATCGATTCGATTCTGGCCTGTTGCACCAACAAATCCATTCAGAGAGCCATGTTCAGCGCCACGATGCTTCAGGGAGTCGAAGACATGGCCCATAGTGTGCTGCGGGATCCGATTCGCATCTCGATTGGTATCAAGAATGCCGGTGCATCTACGATTGATCAGCGTTTAGTGTTTGTGGGCAAAGAAGAAGGCAAATTGATCGCCATGAAACAACTCATTCAAGAAGGTCTTCAAATCCCGGCGCTATTGTTTGTGCAAAACAAGGAGCGTGCGAATGAGTTGTACCATGAACTGCTGTACGACGGCATCAACGTGGGTGCTGTGCACGCCGATCGAACCAAAGAACAGGTGCGGAGTGTGCAAGTCGTGGGAAGAGGATGGAACCACGATAATCCAGTCTAACTGCTGTCTTTTGGATCCATCGATTTGCAGCGTGATGAGACCATGCGGCAGTTCCGCGTGGGCACCGTCTGGGTGCTCATTTGTACCGATTTGATGAGTCGTGGTATTGACTTCAAGGCTGTCAACATGGTCATCAACTATGACTTCCCACAGGTACGTTTCGTGCTCCTCTGCTGGTTGATTGGGTTCTTTGCTGGGCTGAGTCTGTTGGGTATGCGGTCGATAGAGCGCCGTGAGCTACATTCATCGCATCGGTCGAACGGGTCGAGGAAGCCGTAAAGGGTTGGCCGTGACATTCTTCACCGAGAGTGACATGCAATACCTGCGATCCATTGCCAACGTCATGCGTCTCTCGGGCTGTGAAGTGCCAGAGTGGATGCTTTCGCTCAAGACAGCGAGGTAGGAATGACTTGACGGTGCCCAGTGACCCGTACGACCAACACCAGAGGCTGACTTTCGCTCGCTCTCTCTCGCTCTCTCTGGACCTGATGTGATGAACCCACAGTGTCAAGAACCGCAAGAAGCTGCTCAAGGCTCCACCCAAGCGTCATCGTATCTCGACCGTCTCGGGCTACGATTTGGAAAAAGCCAACAAGATCCGACAAATGAAGCAACGAGGCAAAGCCAAAGCGAATGGCACCAAACCAAGCGATCCAGAGTCCAAAGCAGTCGGATCGGCCTCGACGCCTGCGGCCACTTCGGGGTCCAACGGGTCTTCCGCATCCACGCAGAAGCCCACCAAGAAACGCAAGAAGAACAAGGCCACGAAGACTGACAAGTAGAGTCTGGTTTGTCTCACTACGCAGAGCCAAAGGAGTAAGTGGTGGTGGTGTGCGTGCGCCATGAGCCATGTTGTGGTCGTGGCGGCATCCTGAACCGTAAAACAGGGCTGCTCTGGGAAAGAAGCTCGCGGGTTTTGTGGGACCATAAATAGATGGATGATGACCATGTTGGGTTGGCGCCTATCAATACCCTCCGACTCAGACCTGAGCAGCTATGCAGGTCATCTGGGACCATTAGAACGAAGAGACCTCGTCGAACTCTCTCTCTCTCTGTCTATCTCTCTCTGTCTCCTTGCCCTTTCAGAAGAGGCCCCCCTCTCGTTTGGCTGATTCAAATCCAACTCGATCGACTATCGAAGCCATTCTTTTGCCAACACCTTCACGCTGTAAACCCACTCGGCAACATCCTTCATGAGCTCTCCACAAAACAAGTCAACCCTGCAAGTTCGTGTACGTCTGTCCATCCAGTGTTGTCGTATCGGCCTGGAGCTTGTGGACTTGTGTTGCTTGCGTCTTTGTTGATCCACGAGGCACTTGTCCAACGGGTGACTCATGATGTGACCTCTTGTTTGACAACAGGTTCCCAATCGTTTTCGTGGACGACTTCGATACGATTTGCTGCCCAAAGCAGAAGCAACGGAGCCAGCAGTGTCGACAACTGCCAATACCCAGCGTGGTTCGCTTCGACGAGTTAGCACCGAGCGGTTCGCATCTGCTTCCTCAACGGTCCGATTTGCTCGACACGCTTCGGTGCGTTCGTCCAAGATGCTGATGACCGTACCACAATTCTCTTCAACAGCCGTCCACCCGAACAGCAATTCGTCACCACCATCCAGTCCACCCAATGAACCTGCCATCACTTCCAGTGCCAACGGCGGCAATGGCAACAGCGCAAACGCTACAGTCAAAAAGAAGAACAACCTCGAAGAAGTCAAATGGTTTCAACACCGCTGGCTCGACAAACACGGTAAACCGAGCGATCTCAAAGAAACCCGCGAGAAAATGGTGTTGCTGCGTAAATGGTTTGAGTCGTTGGATACCGATGGATCCGGGGAAGTGGGACTGAATGAACTCGAAGACCCGTTGGTCTCAGTGGGGCTGGCCAGAAGCCGGGAAGATGTGCGCAAATTGATTGAACAAGTGGACCAAAACGGCAAAGGAGAAGTCAGCTTCAACGAGTTTCTCGTGTTGATGAACCCAAAGCAACCCCAACAAAAGCTTCCGCGCACGAGCCGTGAGCGGCTCTTGTACCATCCACGACCTCCCTCTGCGCTTCCGCCATCCACGGCTGGCTGCAGGAGCTCCTCCTCTTCCATGCGTCCAGGGTCGCCACCAGGCAGTGGCTTCAAGCGAGCACCGCGAACAGCACCGGCACGACTGGCCAATAGTCCGCTTTCAGACGAAGAGCAAGCACAAGATACTTCGCCACCACTTCAAAATGAACCTTCAACACCACCAGCAACGGCTTCTGGAACTCCCATTTCGCCTCGAACAGCTGATCCCAGCGCACCTTCACAACAGCAGCAGCACCACCACCACCAATCACAGCAACACCAACTGCTTCAACACAAGCGCCAGCACCGCGAACTAAAGACCCATGGGTCACCACGCGAACCCTCGCCAGTGCCAGAGGCTTCCAAAGCACGTCAAAAGTCGCCGTACAAACGCAAAGGAGCATCCCAGGCCCATGCGGACCAATACTCCAACCCAGTGGTCAAGCTTTTCGCGGATCTGCAGTCAGGTAAACTGGGTGATTTGGCCATTCCATTTCCCAACCTGATCACGGCGTATCGTCGTCGCATGCTCTTGAATGCCCACATGGCCGAGGATCCGACCACAAGAAAGTGAGTATGTGCTTGGGTTTGGGCTTGGGCTTCTGACATGACTGTGACTCGGATGAAAACAGATTGGGCACTTCGGTGCTTCAAGCGCTGGAATCGACACGACGAGAAGCCTCCGAGCAAGTCCCCGATGGCGAAATCGACTCCAACGCTGGCAATCGCATGCTGGTCAACGGTTTCCTGGGGGGCGGCTTGGGGGGCGCCACGACCAGTCGGGGCTCCACCACCAGACTCTCGGCACTCAACTTCCAGTTGTGCCGCGAACTCAAACGGCTCGCGAGCCAACGCAGGAGTGCCCTCAACTTGACCACTAGCCCGACCCGCCGCTCGTCCATCATGTCGCTTACGGCAGGCACTGCACCGCATGGACAGGCTTCCATTTCATCATCGTCAGCCACGGGCCAGAGACACTCGTCCATCACTGGAACGACTGCAAGCTCTTCATCGGCACCAAGGCACTCGGTGTTGGTTGCATCTCCTCCAGCGGCTTTACCTGTTCTGCGATAAAGCTAAACCCCCTGGATGGCTGGCTGGTTGGGCAAAAAAGCGCAATATATTTACATTAACAAAAGAAAAAAAGACGCTTTCGTTCATTGTCTTTTTGACTTTCCATCGCACGACAAAGGGGTAAGTAGTCATACCTCCATTTCTGATTGTTTTCCTTCCTTCTTCTCTTCTTCGCTGCACAAGTCTTCATCTTTCCTTTCACTCGTCTTCTCCGTCGTCTCCTCTGTTTTTTTCTGGGGTTTTTCCATAATCCTTCTCGTTCTTGTACCCAACACCAACAACGTCTCATCCTAATTCCACACGCTCACTTGCATCGTTTTGTCCAATTCGAAAACCAATCCCATCGGTTCCCCCTCGCTTCCAATTACTCCATTCGTCCATCCACGTCATGCAGCCTTGCGGCGGCGTCGCTCACAATAGGTGGTTGATGCATCCACGACAAGGAGCTCGGCGAGACATCGGCAACGTCTGGAGTATTGACTTGGTTCAATCGTCTCGTGCCAAAAAGGAAATAAAAATGCTCAAAACCACGAGGAAGAAAGCACCAAACCAAACTGCGGAAAGATTTGCAGCTTTCACGGGGTCATCGCCATGAAAAACAAATGGCCGCATAAACGTTCTACTTTGCATTCACTGCCCCCACTGGAGGTGTTTTAGAAGAAGCACCACCATTTTGAGGTTTAGACAGCCCTTGCGGTGAATTGGAGTTGGGGTCTCCCATTTTCGTTCTTTTGAGCGCACTATTGGCGACCATTTGCTGGGTCTGAGACAGTCCTCGCTTCATTCCGGAATATGATGGGTCGCCCAAAGAGTTCTTCATACTACCATCGAGCAATTCGTCACCTGTGAAGTCAAAATCCAAGAGGTCGGAAGAATCACCAAGGGTCAATTCCCCTGACAAGCGACCACCAGTCACACTTGAATTGGACATAGTCCGCTGAAGTTGAGGATTCTGCTGATGCGGCTGCTGCCCTCCAGGCTGTTGTTGCGCCCTTTGCTGTTGTTGGGCCATTTGTTGTTGCTGCATCATTTGTTGTTGCAGCATCGCTCCTTGTCGCTGCTGATTCAGTGCAGCATTGGGTCCATACGCATTGTTTGCTTGCTGCATTTGTTGTTGACGCATCGAATTTGCTCGCTGCATCTGCTGTGCTTGCTGAGGCTGGAACTGTGATTGTTGTTGCTGTTGTTGTTGTTGCTGCTGCTGTTGTTGTTGCTGAAGGGAGTTCTGTCGCTGAAGCTGAGCTTGCTGTTGTTGCTGCATTTGTTGGTACGCTTGTCGGCGTTGCAGTTGCATTTGTTGATATTGCTGAAGCTGCTGCGGAGTCATTTGCTGACGAAGCTGGGGATTCTGCATCTGCATCTGAAGCTGTTGTTGTTGTTGCAGGAACTGCTGTTGTTGTTGTGGAGTTAATCGTCCAGCCATATTCTGGTATTGCATGTTCGCCATCATTTGCGCTTGCTGAGGTGCCATCCCAGGAGCCATCCCAGGGTTCATTGCCATTGACTGGGGTGGTACAGCTCCACCAGGCATCATTTGACCAGCGCTGCCAGTCGGCATCATCCCAGGAGGTCGAGCTGTACCGACCTTATGCTGAGCTCGTGCTCCCATCGTGACTGCAAGGTGTTGTAGTCTGGTCTTCAATGAGCCGTAATCACTGTACTCCTCGCGGTTCTTGGCTGTACGGTACAACGAATCCTCCAGGCGTCGTGCCATATCCGGTAGCCGGCGTATCCACTCCGCAGGAGCATCAGGCTTTCGTTGTTGCAACAGACTCACAATCTTTCCTATCATTCGTCGTCGCAACGGTAAATCATTCTCAGATTGCCAGTTCGTTTGAGTATCGGGAGAAGCAGCACCAACGGTTGGTGTTCGGTTTTGAGGCATTTGACCTCCTGCTGCTCCTTGACGCATCTGCTGTTGTCTCATTTGCTGCATTGCTTGCATTCGTGCAGCATCCACCATTGGCGATTGCCCCTGTTGCATCATCATATTCGGATTATGCAGCTGAGCACCAAATTGGCCATAGCCCGGAGCTCCTGGGGCGACACGATTACCAGCGACCATTTGACCTTGAGGGCCAACACGTTGCATGTAATTCGCATTCATGACCATGTTCGGATTCTGCCCAGACTGGCTCATCGCTAACCGCAGAACATCCATAGGTGGAGGGATCCAATCGGGGTGAGCGGCGAGCGTTGTCTTCACACGAGCCCATTCCTCTTCATAACTAACCGTCGGTGCTCGGTATTGAGGGGTGAACGAACCGCTGGCTGGGTTAGGTTGCGCCTGTGGTTGTGATGCCGTTGGCACTTGAGACCCCATTGACTGGCTCATCTGATACGAAGCCTGCGCAGGATACATTTGACCTGGAGCTTGCGATTGAGCAGCACTGGTTTGTGCTTGCTGTTGAGACATTTGTCCTGAAGTAGGATACCGTTGCTGGGATGGCTGGGCCATTCCACCCGCAACAGTACTACTTGACGATGGTGACGCGCTAGTGGCGGCCATGGATGAACTATCAATATGAGGACGGGCAGACGACACCGTTGCAGTTGGCGCCGAGGTTGCAGTCGCTGATGAACTAGTAGATGATGACGATGAAGCCATCGACGATGCAGAACTTGACTGAGCTTGCGGTGCACTTGACATGGTATTCACCCTTGCAGAAGACGTTGTCGATGCTGCAGTTGTCGTTGATCGCACTTGTGATGACGAGTCAGAACTTGGTGTGGTAGAGTCACTCATTAAATACGAAGAAAGCAGATTATCGGATGAAGCATTTGACGAGTTGTTGTCTTGTGGTGTTGATTTGTTGGTGTTCGACACAGAAGACTGACCAGAAGAGCTCGCAGTGGATGGCTTTGAGGTTTCATTCGATGATGACGATTGCGGTTTGGTTTCTTCCTTCTTGATCACGTTTGCCTTGGAGTCCTTTGCCGAGGATTCCGCGGAATCCAATTCGGCACCAAAGTACGCATTCGACAAATCATTACTCTCTTCACTTTTCACACTTGGCGCTGGTTTCTCTTGAGGCTTTTGTGGTTGGGCGGAAGAGGGAGGATTGGATGACGACGCGGATGAAGTCGAAGTAGTTGGTCCAGAAGAAGAAGAACTAGAACTTGCTGGTGGTTGGTTTGATGGAGCAGAAGAAGTGGAAGCGGTTGCGGTCGCATTTGCGCTTGATGCGTTGGGATCCGACGAATTGTTTTTCGGAGAATCTGGAAATGTAAATTCCTCATTGCCACTTTGAATCGACGAAAAAGCATCATCGCCCAGGCTTTGCACGCCTGTTGGGGTACCAATACTGAATGGTAGATTGTTGCCATTTGGGGAATTGCCGAGAGGGGTGTTGCTGCCATTGCCCCACATGCCGAGGGAGCCCAAATCCAGCAAGTCACCACTTGAGAAATCCAATCCAAACGAATCCATCACGCCTTAAATACTCCAAAAAAACAAAAACACAAGAAGAAACGAAATAAAGTGCGCTGCAGAGATCACAATCATGAGAGTAAAGCAAGTCTGTTAATTCTCTCTGCAACTCATGTGGTTCAAAAGCGAGAAGAGCGTTCAAGCGCTCAAGAGTATCACGACGCACCTTATTCACTCTGGCTCTCAGCTCGCGTTGTTGCCTCGAGCTGTTGACTTTTCCGACCACAAGACCAATAACAAAACTGCACCACGTAACGTACAACAAAAACACCACCAAAAAAGCACTACGCGCGCGCTTGGTCTTCTCTTTCTTTTTTCGATCTATCGGTCGTCTCCTTGACCAATCTCCCGTTCTTTCAGGTGCGATTCTCCACTTTGGGGAAAACCGGCAAAATGGGGGAATGAAGAAGAAAAAAAGAAAGACCCCGATTCGACCCAAAAATGGCGGCGAGCGCGTGGGGTTGTTGGGTAACTTTCAAGGCTTGCAATTATTCCACACGGTGAGGCGGGTCGTCGGCACTCAAATTGAACCACCCACCGCACCACCGCCCAACGCGATCGACCCAGCAAGCGACAAAGCGACACCCCCAGAGGTGACTGACGATCGGTCCCTCCTTCTGTTGTGGTTGCGTTCGCTTTCTCTTTAACGCGCGTCCGCTGGGGCAGATTCACCAAAGAACGCAACCCACCCGAGCCAAAACTGGACGCACCGACGGATTGCCCTCTGCGGCTGAAGAGGCTTTCTCTCTCTCTCAGTGGCTTTCTCTTGGTTGCGGCTCCCTTTTGCGCGCCCCCGCACTCTTCTGACTGACACTCTTTCGCCTCACTCGGTGACTGACTGACACAGTGAACAAGTGAGGTCGCTCTTGTGTTGTGTGTGGGTTGTGTGGAGTTTTGAGTTTCTTTTCCGCGCGTGACGGAGGTTTTGCAGATGAACGCTCAAAAGGGGCCCAAAAAAGGAAGTTTACCACACAAAAAAACCTGTTCCGATTGGCTAAAACAGTGAAAACAACAAACCCGAGGAAGAAAAACCTCAGGACGCAGACGAAAAACCTTGTAAAACACGCAAAAAACCTTGCCCGCACCACCTCAATGCCACACCAAACTTACACATTTACACTTCGACTCTCAATACAGTACACCACGAGAAGGGAAAGAAAGGTAGGGCAAGACACAGTCGGCACACAAGGGAGGAAGAAAAAAGCAGCAAAAATGCAAAAATTACACAAGGCGGAAACGAGGTTTTTTGAACGGGTATAGTGAAATCAAGAGCGAATCACAAAACGGAATAAAACCTCGAGACCACATTCCAACCACACGATCTGCGCTGAGGAGCTGAATAGGGCAAAAGGCAAGTTGTGACGCGAGTGAAGAACCGTGAAGAGCTCCATTTGGCTGCTAGGATCAGCGCCTCCGCACAACACCACAACAACAATAGATATGATTTCATATCCAACGGGAAAGAAGCTAATCACTGAGAGCCAGGATCTGCCCATGAAGAATTTGACACAAAACACCAGGGAGGCGGGTTACAGAGCTTTCGGGTGGCTCTGGTGGGCTCGTTTTCGCTGGTCAAACGACATGGAGAAGCTCAAGTGATGTGTGCTGGCTTTTTGTCTCTAAAAATGGAGCAGCCGCTAAAAAACCTCACCGTGTTCTGGCACACAAGTGTTTTTTTCGTCGTGTTTTTTTGCGTTGTTTACACAACCTCCTCTTTTCTTCTTCTTTGTTTTTCTTTCCCCCCCCCCTCGCAATGAAGGAAAGTAATTTATCGGTAATTTATTCGGATGGCATTTCAAAAAGAGGCGCGGACGCGTGCATACCGTAGATACACTGTATGGTCTCATCACGTCACGTTACGTCAGAAAAAAAAAAGAAAAAACCTCGACAGATCTAAAAAAAAACCACGGCTGACCGACCAGCATTCTGGCGCGAATTGGTCAAAGGGATAAACTCGCACTTGAGTGAACATGCACAGTAATGACATGCCTGGTCGCACTTTGTCGGGATGACCCAGTTGCTTGGATCGCTTGGACGCGACAGATCAATTGGATCATCCCATCAGCGCTTCAAGCCAGCATGGAAACGTTGGACTCCAAGACCGGCTCGTGGAAAGGCGAGAACATCCTGTCGATTGACCAGTTTGGCATTGAAAGTGCAAAGTGCGTCGAACTCGTGGGGGCGTTGGTGATGCGCTTCTTGGTCATTTCTGCCTTGTCTCAAACCAAAGTTTTATGACAACGGTGATGTGTGACCATGTGCAGACGAGTCTTGAAAGTCGCCGATGAGATGAAGGCTATCGTGAAGAAGCAGGGAACCTGCGACTTGTTGCATGGAAAAGTAAATCCCATGTGTTTCTGGAATGCAGGTTGAGGGCAGCAGACGATTGTGACAATGACCATTGTTGGATTGTAGCTCCTGGCTGCAGTCTTCATGGAGCCATCCACGCGAACCAGTTGCTCTTTCCAAGCAGCCATGCTTCGTCTTGGAGGAACGGTGATTCCTGTCAATGAGGTGCGAGAGCGTCATGTTCCAAACCGTAAAGGCAATGGATCCCACTGATTCTTTTTGTGCTGACCATCATCTCCCTCAGAGCTCGTCCAGTGCCCAAAAAGGAGAAAGCCTGGCCGATACCATCCGCTGCATGGCGTGCTATGTGGATGCCATTGTGCTGCGTCACCCTGTAAAAGGAAGTGCTGCTGTGGCAGCGCAAGCAACTGAAAAGCCTGTGCTAAACGCCGGTGATGGTGTCGGCGAGCACCCTACCCAGGCGTTACTGGACTTGTACACCATCTGCAGCGAACTCAAGACCCACGATCTCACCAACAAAGTCATCACAATGGTCGGCGACCTCAAGAACGGTCGCACCGTACATTCGCTATCCAAGCTTCTTGCCATGTTCAATGTCAAACTGAATTACGTCGCGCCGGACAGTCTCAAAATGCCAGCATACATAATCGATGCGCTTAAGGCTAAAGGCATCTCGCAGCACGAAACCAACGACTTGAGCAGTGTCATCAACGACACGGATGTCTTGTATGTCACGCGCGTGCAAAAGGTTAGTGCATTAGAAAGAAACACTAGTAAATGGCATCACGCAAGCTGACCCATGCATGATACATGTGATGATGCAGGAACGTTTCGAATCATTGGACGAATACAACCAAGTCAAAGACAGCTTTCGAATCACGCTTGACAGCATTGCGCAGGTATTATAAATAATTATCCTCACGATTTCATCAACCAGCCGCGTTCCACTGATAGTCATTGGCTTGTCTCTTGGTTGCTAGGCCAAGCAATCGCTTGTCATCATGCATCCGCTTCCTCGTGTCAACGAAATCGCCGAAGAAGTGGACACTGACCCACGTGCTGCGTATTTCCGCCAGATGGAGAACGGCATGTATGTGCGTATGGCACTGCTAGCTCTTGTTCTTGTTTAGCGTATAAAGCAGTCGTTGACATGTGACGACCAAAAGCATCACCTTGCCAAGGTTTCTTACTCAACAAGCACCTTGAGTTCTCGGAAACGTTGTACACGTTGGGGGTCCTGGACGTATGTGTCACCATTTCGAATATGCCATAGCGCTCCGCCAAGTTTGATCCCCCATGTTTGCTTCGGATATGGCTCACGTTCAGGCACAACAAAGTTGGTGCTTAACTTTCCACAATCACCTCCATTTTCGCTCGCAAAGGCCTCAAAGGCTGGTAAAACTAGTTCCAAGTAGCGAAGATCATAGTACCGCTTGTGAATTCCAGTCTGGTGCACCTTTGCACGCGTCTCCGCATTCATTTTGAATTGGTTCAAGCGTAGACGGGTGATCCAGTCTCCAAGCGCGAAGTCTCTGGCACGTGCGGGCCAGGCATCGTTATCAGGCACCACAAAAGATCGGGGGATCAGTAGATGACCGTGCAACTGTTGAAACACTCGCACACTCGGGAGTACAATCTCCTCGACTGTTCTCTGCACCCGGTCTTGGGCACTCCAGATGAAGCCCAGTTGATTCAACTCGGCCGTATGCTGCTGAATCTGGTCTGCAAAGTCACCGCGCACTCGGATGTTTCTGACCTGCACACCAAGGTGGAGTCCCCATGCCGCTTTGGGCCACGGCAAAGCGTTCGGTACCACAAAGTCTTGACGGATGTCACAATGGCCAAACTCTTGCACAAAGGTCTGCAAGCAAGGCAGGATCTGTTGGTCCCATTTGGATTGAGAGACATCCGTAGAAAACCCTAGAGCCTCCAACTCGGCCGAGTCTCTCTTGACACACTCACTGTACTTGCCATGGCGGATCATTCGTACATACTGTCCAAGCCGGATGCCATGCAGTTCTTTGGGCCATTCGTCACTGTCTTGTGGGACAACAAATGCCAATGGCACCGACGAATGACCATGTAACTCATAATACCGTCGAATAGATGGCATAAACTGCTTGTTCCATTTTGCTTCCAGAGTTCTTCGTCGTTGACTCACAAGTCGCTGCCTTGTCGCCTCAGCGATATCCCATACAAACTGCAGTTGTGACAATTGTCGCGACTGGTCGCAAGTCATTTGCTTTGGGTTCTGACGAAACTTGTCGACTTGGTCACCAAGCGCAAGGTTCCAAGTAGGTCGCGGCCAACGCTGGTCGCCGTACGGCACTACATAGCCTCGCGGTACCCACAAGTCACCATGCAGTTGCTTGTATGTCTGCATGGCAGGAAGAATACTCGTTTCAAAGAAGTATTGTGGGTAATTTTCCGTTGGAAAGCCAATTTCACGAAGCAATTGAAGCTTTTTGGGGTCTTTTTGCAGTTGCTCGGGGTTCTTCTTGACGTAGTACAGCAGTTTGGTGCCCAGTTTCATGCCATGCAGCTCTTGAGGCCATACCGCCATGGGTGTATTCTTGTGGATTGTTGTCAAACAAGGATCTTGTTGTTCTACAGAACTATGTTGGTGGGGTTTGGCATTGGCGTCGGCGCCAGGCACCACAAAGCGCAATGGCACGTTGAAATGGCCTTCTTGCTGATGAAACAGCTTCAAAGCCTGTACAAAAACCGTAAAATCGGCTATTCTGGAGGCATTGATGGCTTTACGAAGCACTCTCTCTTGTCTTGGCACGGTGGCCAACGCTCGAACAGGTTCGTTAATGAGCCCACAAAGACAGAAAGCTGTTTTGGGTGTCGTGCTTGTTATGGCCGCCGATCCAAAGCGATGCCACCACATTTTGTTGCCCCACACAGTTGATGATGATCAGGGGAAGGGGTTCATACAAGCCTCCGAAAGAATGTGGACCGAAGGTTGTTTGAAGCCAATCCAGCGATTGACTGGCCAGGAGGGGCATTTTTGGTGAAGCGCGCTTAAATTTACCGTCCGGGTTCATTAGCAATTGGCTCGACCAATGGGGCTCCGATCCTCCCTCGTTTAAGCGCGCTAATTGGTGTGGGCCACATGGCGTAGGTTTTGGCGCGACGAGCTCCATCAATCGCCAGCCACCAGCCACTGCCTTCCACTAGTGTGCGTAGCCCTACCCGCTCCGGCAACAGCACCAACCAAGCAAGCTCGAGGCTCTCAAAAGTATTCAACGGGAAAGTTCGCTTTCGGAAAAGTCAGCGGCGGCATTTTCGATAGAAAACAAACAGGAAGACAATGGGTATGTCACCAAGCTAAGCTTCGCATGCATTTGGTCCAACAGCGCGCAGCTCAGCTTATCGAGTGGGACCGCATCCGCGAGAGAAGCACTAGCAGCCGCCGCCTCAACCAGCGAACGAAACCATGAACTATCTAGCGTGCTGATGCTTTGCGCGATTTTGGAACGTTGTCTTGTGTAGTGCAAATCAAGGCTCATGAACTCCGTGGCAAGACCAAGTCGGAATTGTTGCGTCAATTGGACGACTTCCAACAGGAGTTGGCTCAAGTGAGTTTGTGATGATCAGCAACATGACAGCGCCCAGGACCCCCCGTCTGTTTGCTAACCGGTTATGTGTGTGCAAATGATCCCGTTTCAAATAGCTTCGTGTTGCTAAGGTGACCGGTGGTGCTGCTTCCAAGCTCTCGAAGATTGGTGTTGTGCGCAAGCAAATCGCTCGCGTGTTGACCGTCATCAACCAGCAACAAAAGGCTAAGCTTCGTCAGGCTTTGGGCTCCAAGAAGCACGTGCCTTTGGATTTGCGCCGCAAGAAAACCCGTGCCATGCGTCGTGCCTTGACCAAGTACGAACAATCCATCAAGACCGTCAAGCAACAGAAGAAGGAAGCTTACTTCCCCAAGCGTCGTTATGCCCTCAAGGCTTAAGTTAGTTGTGTGTCCACCAACCAACCAGCGATACAATAAGCAGACCTTCCCAAGTTTAAGATGGAGTTGAATGCCGGAGCCCATTTTGGACCAAAACCAAAGACAACGAGGAGAATCGACGCCACCTTGGAACGACCAAGGCCAAGCATTGCTGTTGCGCTTGGACTTGTGTGGCGCCGTCACTCGAATCATGTCTTTCTTTTCTCTCTATTTGTTGTGCCGATGATGGGGGGGGGGGGATCTGTCCTGTTCCGATGTGCAAATGCCATCGCGACCATGGAGGAAGAGTTATGCAGAAGTATTCATTGCATTTAGTGGTGGTACTTATTCCAGTGCCATGACTGCGTTGCTACGTCTTCGTTGTCCTCTTCTGCGGAGTCTGAGACATAGTCCTCCATGGACGCGTCAGCATTTGCCTCCTCCGCTGGCTGGAAATGATACCCAGCACTTGCATAATCGTCTTGGCTGGTGTTTGGTGTTCTATCTAATGGATCCCCTGCCAGTTGGGTTGTTTCTTCGTCGTGTTCTTCTTCTTGCCCACGTTCGATGTGCTGATGGTCTTGAAGAGGAGAGCTTCCATCCCCTTCGTCTTCCTGTTGTTTCTGGTGCTGGGAATTGCTGAGTGTGCAATCGAAGTCCACGTTTGGCAGCAAAGCAGCTGCACTGAGTTCTTCCAGGACTTCGTCGTTAATGTCAAAGCCACTTGTGTCCATGGCCGATGACTCAAGAGCCATTTCATGAACAACAACACCACTTGCATCCACTTCAAACGGCTGCAAGAGGTGGTCTGTGCATGGAGATTTCACTATCGTGAGTCCACGATACGGCGCATAGCGCTCCATCACAAACTGCATTGCAAATCATTGTTCAACACCAGCCATCAACCATTGATATCATCGTTTGGTATACCAACGCAACCACTCAACTCGTGTTGTGACCCAATGGAACCATTCTCCGCCCAAGGAAGGTCGAGTAAATACTCCGTCTATCTCAACAAACCAATGATCCTTTCAAGTTTAGCAACTGATCGCCGGCTGAGATCGTAGTCGTCCAACCCACCTTCATTTTCCTCTGTTGATGCCTGGTTGGTCACTAAAACAAATGCGCGATAGAAGTCGGCAAACACTCTGACTCGAGCATTGCACCAACCCACTTTTGAGTTCTTGTTTGCATCACAGAAACCCCATTGCCGAACTTGCAATTGATCACCTGAGCTCTTTGACGATGCAGCTCAGCCGAGCCAGGCGTTGTGCAAGCGTCAGGTTGCCTGCTTTCTGCACAAAGAAATCAACACAGTAGACGCATAAATTGGGGCAGACAGCCATACCATGAACTCTCAAGTACTCACTCGAAACGCCAGTGTCGCAATGGAATCCACAATGATCAGTTTAAACGATTGTGGCGTTGAAGCGTTCAATTGGATCAGCCTTTCTCACAGACAGACAAATCACATCCTTCCATTTGACTTCCCAAAGATTGGCCGGCCAAAGCAAAACAACAACCTTACTCACGTCGAGAGCAACTGGTCCAACGAGTTCACTTTGACCACACGGATGCGTTGCATCACCTCCTGCAGTTGTGTACTTTGGTCTTGTTGGCCCTGACCATGAACTCGTTGGGAGGCGATTTGCATCACTCTTTTGGCACTGAAATTCTGGTCTGAGTCAAAGAAAACCACTTGATGACTTGGGTATTGCAGTGCACAAAGCACTGACAGGGTCATGGCCCATTGGCTCTTGCCAATGCCTGCAATGCCCACAACCTTGAAACAACAAACCATCGTGTCCATGCACCGGTCAGATGCGCTTCCATTCTCTCTTTTGGTTCATGGCTTTGAAGCAGATCAAAGGTCACCTCATGAATTGCTCCGGGTGGTAATCCGCCAGCAAACGCTTGGTCTAGCAGCGCCAACCCGGTGCGCAGACTGATGGGGCGGTTGCTTCGTGCAAGAAACAGCTCAAAAGCCTAATTGTGTTGTACCACCAGATACACCACGTCAGACACAGCACAGACAAGATCTATGGTCCCGCTTTGCTATAGCGTACGGTTTGGCTTGATGGCGCCAATCGCGTAGAGATCTTGTTGACAAGTTCCTATCGAAGCAATCGTTTGTCAATCATCCACTTCAAGCACACACGACTTGCCACCGATCCAATATCCATGCATAGGATCACCTCAACCAAAATACTCACTTTCGCTTGATCAACGCTGATGTCTGCACTCAAAGCAATCTCCCATGGCGAAAGGCGAAGCAATTGACCCACATGTTTGACACCAGCAGCCTTCAACCCAGCGATGACGTGCGCATCCACTTGGGCACGCTGTAACAATTGCTCCATCGCACTTGATCGAGCGGATCCACCACACGATTTCAACACCATGAATGCGCATATGACTGTTAGCGACAGTGATGCACACTCACTCCAAGTGTTGTGGGTGCCAAAGGACGAGAATGTTAACGGAAGTTACCACGTGTCGGTATCGGTATTGATACCAGTAACTGAACCGAATATTTTGGGGCGATCCGGAGCAAATGGTAGAGGAGTTCGAGGAGTCACAAAGGCAACTAAGGCAACTTCCACCCGTCAACGAGAGGACTGAGAGCGGATTGGATCAACTTGTTGCCTCTCTTGTTCTTCTTCTTGTTCTTCTTCTTCTCCTCCTCTCTTTCAAGCCAAAGTGAAAGAATACAAGCACATCGACGCCATGATCTACTACAAACCCGAAGACTTTTTCCGCATTGTGTTGCGCTGGGATGGCTCGGCGCTGAATGGCACGGGCCCCAAACGCGCATTTTGGATGGCGATGGTGGCACTTGTCGTGGCAGCCCTCAACGACCAATACCAGTTTGTCGTGCACACGCGCGATAGCACGGCATTTGTGGACACGTTGACCGTGTTTAACACGTTTCTGGGCCTCATCATGTCGTTTCGACTCAACTCGGCGTTCCAGCAATGGCGCGCCGGGGTGGTGGCCATTGGGATGATCTCGGAAACTGCGCGCGGCATTGTAGCAGCTGGTTGTTCCAGTGTCAACGCGCAGCCAACCAAACCAACCACCACCAAATCGTCTGACTCGGATGGAACACCCGGCGCAAAGCCCAAAGTCGCCAAAGCCACGGGTAATGCTGGCGCCGAGCGACCGGTCAATTCCATCGCCAAAGAAACCATCGAAAAGTGCACTTTCTGCCTTGAATTGCGTCGCTTGGTGTTTCTCTATATCACCATCATCTTTCACGAGTGTCGAGGCCGGGATGGAATTGAGAAGCTCAAGGACTCGCCAATCCTCTCGGAAGCCGAGTACGACGAGTTATTTGCGTGTGGCACTGAAGACTCCTTGGCGTTTGAAGATCAAAGCGACCAGGCTCGCTTTAAGAAGCAATCCCTCGCGTGTTTGTCATCTCGAACGCCCCATAAATTGCGCGCGACCATTGTGGAATTGTGGCTTCGTCGACTCGTGGACAACTTTCTGTACCATGGTCACTTCACGGCGCCCATTGCTTCCTACTTGCATGGACGCATCTCCCAGCTACCAGCTCTGTATACCACCGTGTACAACATTGCCAATGTGCCCATTCCGTTCAATTACACGCAGTACCTGCAGTTTTTGATCACGGCGTACATGACGCTGTACATGTTTGTGATTGTGCCACGCTCGCAGTACTACACGCCACTTTGGGTGTTCTTTTGGGGTTTGTTCTTGTTCACCGCGGACCAGATCGCCGTCGAGATTGAGTGCCCGTTCGGTCTCGACGCCAACGACATCGACATGGAAGCGAGACTCGTACAGATTGAAGAAGAACTGACCGTGATTGTGAGAAGCCAATACTATTACGTGTCGGGTGGCGACAACAAGATCATCGCACAGACTGCGAGTCTGTCATCTCCAGCCGGCATGGGTCCCATCTCGGTGTTTGACTTCTTTTTGGGCAATACGCGTCAAAAAGCTCCCTTGTCGGACCAGCCACGCGACTCACTTCCCGAGATTGACGAGTACTCTACACTCATTCTCCAGCACAACAACAAAGAACCTTTGCCGTCTAGCCAAGAATCCGATAGCTCCTACAAGACTTTCTGAACCTTCCTTTGCCGTATGCATGCCGGTACGCTCGTTGCTTTGTTGGCAAATCAGCTCCCCCCGCCCCCCGCCGCGCAGGCCACGCAAGTAGACACACCAGCAGCACCAGCAACAACAACACCAACACCAACACCA